>JAJKFJ010021673.1:0-219555 GCA_027382625.1 Tetmemena sp. SeJ-2015
CAAATTAGATTCAGAGATTGAAATATTCTGACTTCCAGAATAGATATTTAGGTAGTGTAAACTTAGTATATTCACTAGCAAGCCTTTAAGACAATCAATCTATGATTTAATAGCCACTGCATAAAATTTTCATTCAATTCAATAAGAATCTTAATTACAGTTAGCAAACCCAAAAAATGGAAGAATCTTGAGAGATTCGCTTAATAAATTTGCAAGAACCAGCTAATTAACCATAACCCATTCAAGTTTCTTCAGATTGTTTTCCCAAAAATATTCATTTGCTTAGTGAATAAACTCAGAAGTAAAAAGAAAACTTAGTAGCCTAGAAGATCGATATCAGATTAAGAAAATTAAAAAATTTTTTCCCTTCTTCTAGATTTAGTGCTCTTACAGGGATAAAAAGAATCACTTTAGACATTAGTGAATTGAAATGATGGTAATATTTTTAATTATGAACGAAAAAGCTTTATTCATATCCAAGTTTTATCTAAATTTCTTCATATTTTTCTTATAAAACTTCCCATGATATATCTTTTTTTTTTAAAAATTTAAAATTTAAATTATTTTTAACCTAGTTTAATACCTTTTTAATGTATTTTAAATTTTTAAAATAATTGAATTTTAAAATTAAAATTTATAAATGTTTTATTTAAAAAAATTTTAAAGCCCCAAAAAAACGTAAAAAAGGGGAAAAAAAAATAATTAATTTGTTTAAAAATAAAAATATTTTTTTTCCCCCCTAAAATTTATAAAATTTTAAACCCTGGGTTTTTTTTCATCGCCCAAAAAGGGGGAAAAATTTTTCGGGTTTTTTCCCTCCTTCCCCAGACCAAAGGCATAAAATTTTCCTAGAAAAATGTATCAGGGCTAACTAGGAATATAAAGGACTGGTAAGTTTTCCCCCCTTTTTGGCCTTTGAGATAATAAGCTCGAAATTTTAGACATTTTTGTTAAATTTTTTTTTGAAAAAAAAATATTTTAAAAAAAGTCGTTTTTTGGGGCTAAAATCACCAAAAAATGACCTTTTTTTAAAAACCTTTTTTAAAGGCCCCTTTTTTTTTGGGACCATTTTTTCGATTTTTTTTTTGTCTCCATTTCTAAAACCAATGGGAAATTCGAAATCAGCATAGTCGATAACCAAGGGTGAACCACCCTTTTTTCCCCCTGAATCGCACCGGAAAGCCTCCAAAAAGGGGCAAAAAGGTCGAAAAAAGCCTTTTTTTGGTCATTTTTAGCCATTTTTAGACCATTTTTATGCGTTTTTAAAACCAAAAAAAAAGGCTAAAAAATGAACTTTTTTGGTACTTTTTCGGCACTTTTTTTTCACTTAAAAATCAAAATAAATGCAATATTCCAAGTCAGCATAGCCCATAACCTAGGTGTAGCACTCTTTATTTGCTCTGAAAAAGGGCGGAAAGGCTCCAAAAAAGGGGAAATCATGGTCGAAAATTTTCATAAATTTTTCATTTTTAAATCATACTTAATTAATCAAATTAGTCTGTACATAAATTAGCCATCTAAAAACCCTCATTTTTCGCACTTTCAAAGCTCAATATCTCCTCATAGAAAATAGATAGAGGGGTAAAAACCCAGGTGTTTCTTTGTCTCTGTCTCACGCTCTGTCTAAAGGTATTTTAAAGTAGGGGTGTAGATTTTTTCATTTTCCCCCGGATTTGTGCTTTTTTAGATTTGAGAGATCTGCCTTGTCTTTAAAATTAAATCTCTTCTGTAAATTTTGGGGAAATTTGGGGGGTGTATACCCTATATAATGATCCCTTAAAATCAAATTTATTTAAATTTTTTTTAAGTATATAGGTTTTTTTTATAAAAGGTTATGGGGTTTTTTATAGGTTATGGGGTTTAAAATAAATTATGGGGTTTTATATATATTTATTTGAATAGCGAATAATTATCCTTATCTTTAGGAGGAAATTAAAAATAATAAGATTGATTCTAAATTAAATTCGACTGAGGGATCTATTCTTTATATAAAGATTTCTATTTGCACAGACGATGATTGGCTTAGAAAATTATACAACGTAACTGAAATGTAGGCTGGGAATGATTAGCGCTACTAATGTATGAAACTGACTCAAGATTCATTTACTGATGTTGATTTCAAGATTGATTTCTTCACCGCTCAAAAGTACCTCTAGGCGAATGACTCATAAACACTTAAAGCGTTTTTTATTTGACTTTGAGTAACCTTTTAAGTCCACAAGTGTTTATTTTTAGTCAATTGCATTAAATATTGCTGAGGAAAAATGAGTCTTAATATTTTACGTTGAGCCCCGATTTTTGACTACTGGCTAGGAAGCCAGCTTACCCAGTAAGTAGCCACTGTTTTTAGTCTTTTTATTGAACTTTAGAGAAGTGGTTTAAACCCCTCCTAATTTGGGGATGGGTTTAAATCCATAAAATTTCCCCACAATTGTGGGGTTTTTAAAAAAGTAAAAATTCCTTTTTTTATTTTTTCAAAACTCGGCCGAAAAGGAGGCTTACAGTACCAAGTTTTAACCAGATGGAAAGTGATTCGTCCTCTTTCGTCCAGGTCTTACAGAAGGAGACTGAAAAGTTTTTTGAAAAATCGGGGCTGAACGGATAATATCATTAATACAACTTAAAGAGATCACAAGTTGTACTCCATGATTCCATAATCGATTAATATATTTTATCAATACAAAATATAGAAAAGTAAAGGTTTAAAATATAATCAAATTTTTTTTTTAAAATAATTTAAAAGTTTATCTTTCCTAAAAATTTGTATTAAAAAAGATTTTATTTTTTTAAAAATATTTAAAAAAAAAAAAAATTAAAAAGATTTTACTTTTTTTAAATAACTTTTCAAAACTTAAATATTTTTTCTCATTAAATAAATTTTAATAAAAAGAATTGTTTGTAGTAAAATTTTAAAAAAATTTTTTATAATTTTCTTTTTTATTTTAATTTTAAAATTTTTGAAATTTTTTTTTAAAATTTTGTAGATTAAAAATTTTTAAATGGTCCACAAAACTGTGAATCGAGCGCGTTATAGATTTCACTAAGCCATTTTATTATAATGAAATATATTTACACTGCTCAGGTGTGAGAGTATAAAATTAAAATTAAAAAAAAAATTTACAAAGAAATAAAAAAAATAAAATTTACAATCAAAGTTTTTTATGATGAATTTTATAATTTTAAAAATCAAAATAAAAAATTTTAAGAAATTAAAACAAATTTTTAAATTCAATTTAAAAAAAACTTTACTTATTTCCTTCATATTTTTCCTTTTCTCCTTCCTTAAAGCCTGGATGAACGAGGACGAAGCTCTTATCATCTGTTTTAAAGCTTGGGACTGTAAACACTCCTTGTCGGCCGAGTATTGCTAAAAAAATTTGAATAAAAAGGTAATTTTAAAGATTTTTAAATCACATAATTGTAGGGAAAGTGCCAATATGAAAGAAGATAGAAGGATGGATTTGAAACCACTTCTCTAAAGATCAGTAAAAAGACTAAAAACAGTGGCTTATTACTGGAAAAGCTGACTTCCTAGTCAGTAGTGAAAAATCGGGGCTGAACTGATAATATTTCCATTTAAAAAAATAAAATTAAAATTGAGATATCGATCTTTGTAACTTCTGAAACAGAGCACACTGTAAGGACTGTGGCGACGATTTTAGATGCTATAACTAATACGGGAGGATTCATGACCATATTTAAAAGTATATACTTTTTTATATTTATTAAGATAGACAATTATAGTAGAAAATTTAAAAGAAAACTCTTTTAAAGCTAATTTTAGGTCATATCCAATGAAGTTAGATTTCAATATTTTTTGCTAATTATTTAAACAAACATACCTTCCTAGAGCATTCTTCCCCATCTTAAAAACGCAAATCTTTTAGTTAGGCATGGGAATAAACCAGAAGTTTTGACCACTGTGACTCCAGCCAGCAGCTCTAGGTCACCGACGAATAAATAGCATATCCAAGAAATCTCGGCCTTCTTAAGCTCTCACTTCAAAAAGTGTGAGAGACTGACCCAAAGTCTGCTAGATAGCCGATTCGTTGACCTGGAAACTGATGATGGGGAGCGGGTAAGTGCCACTACGAAGGCTTGAGTTATCGTGGTCAAATCAGCTGGATATATCTGCTGTGCCTAATTTAAATTTTTGCGTCTTTTTAGATGAGGAAGAATACTCTAGGAAGATATGCTTTAATAAATATTTAACTAAAAAAATTGGAATATATATCTATCCTCAATAGAATTGAGCAATAATGAGGAGGTATTTAAAAAAATTTTCTTTTAAATTCTCTAGAATATAAATCTTGGGTCGGTTGTTTTTGTGGACTGGCACAAGGATATTGAATTAAAAAGCCTTTGGATTTTATTATTAGCTTCTATAACTAAGCAATGAGATATCTCCATCAATATGAGACTCGTATGCAAATTCTTGAACTATATTTCTTTTTCTTCTTTTAATTTAGGGCGAGGAAAATAAATCCGCACCCTTAAAATATTGAATTAGACTCACACTATCATGCATTAATTTGCCATATAAATCATCCGCGCCCTTAATTCCTTTATTTTTAAATACTTTATTTATTTTATTGTTCGCAGTTATGAATTTTCTAATAGGATCAATATAAAAGCAAATGTTTTATGCTAACCTCATTTCTAAACTTTTTTACTAAAAGGTTAAATCCAAAAAAGAGAAGAGGTTAAGCAGACAAAAAAGGCTTCCAATAAATTAAAATAAATGTTTATTTTAAAAATAAAAATATTTAAAATTAATGAGAAAAAGTTTTAATTTTTTTTTTTTTAAAACATATTTAATTTTAATTTTTTAAACAAAAAAAAAAAATTAATTTTTAAAAAAAAAAAGTAAGAAAAAATTTTACTATAATTTTTAATTTTGTTTTTAAAAATTTTTCCCTCGGTTTTTGCTTTTTTGGGGAACTAAAGCGGCCGATTTTCACATGCAAAAACAGATAAAAGAAAAATTTAAAATAATTTTCTTGATTTTGAGAAATAAAGAAATGTTTCAATCTGGGTGGGGTAAAACAAAAAAAAAATTTTTATTTTAAATAAAAAGTTTTTTTAAAAAAATTATTTTTATAAAGTAAATTCAAATTTAAAAAGACTCATAAATTTTTAAACTAAAGGATAAAGATATTATAAAGGGTGTTATTTTCATTCCATCTCCACAAATTTCAGTAAAGTATCCTTGGCAAAGGGAGTCTTTGTTTCTCGAAAGCAAAAGTGAAATGGGTCTCCTCGCCCCTCCTCACTTGAGGAATCTTTGGGCTTTCTTTTTTATTTTCCCCTTTTATTTTACCTTGAACACTTTTGACACTTTGGCCTTATCGTAGTTCATCAAATTATCTATAGTAACTAAAACTATTTAAAAATAAAAACCCCCGGGGGGGCGAGGAGAAGAGACCCTACTTTTACTATTGCTTTCGAGAAACAAAGACTCCTTAGCCAAGGATACCTTACTGAAATTTGTGGAAATGAAAATAACAGCCATTAAAAATTAAAAAGTTTAATTTTATGATAAGTTAATATATATCACTTCAACTCTGATCTCTAGCTCTTGTATTTTTTTCTTGCTTTGATTTTACTTGTTTTACAAAAGGGGAATTGAAAATGAATAATTAAATAAATAAAAAAAAACAAACTAAAAATATCAAATCACATTTATTTTTATGAAATATAGATTATTTATAAAGCAAATTTTGAAATAATGAAGATTATAAAAGCGACTTAAATCACTCGAACTTTGAGCTCAGTGATGCTTGGAAAATATAAGTCAAGATTGATTCCATTCACAAGGGAAAATATTTTATAAAGGGAGAAAGAAATCTTTTTTAATTATAATAATTTAATTAAACTGAGAGCAAAAACCATAACAAAGGATTCAATAGAAACCTTCAAGATAATTAAATAATGATTATATTTGTTAAAAAAATAATAGCGAATTTATGTCTCAAGTTTCTTTAAAGGAAGTGCTAGATAGAATCAATCAGACTAAAACAGACAGAAGGATCTTGAAATTATTAAAAATAAATAAATTATTTTATCTAAAATAAATTTAAGCAAAGTCTATCATAGATTTTCTTCTTTATATAAAGAAGGAAAAGGAATCAGCCATAAAGTTATTTTATATTTGAAATTATCATCATTATTTTACGAGGTTTTAAGCATCCTATAAATTTTTATATCCCTCTTAAGTATTTAATAATTAATCTTGGAATTGGTTCTTCCTATTAAATTGCTGAATTTATTCATAAATTAGAATTTAAATTAAATCACTTGAAGTTTCCACAATCGAAATGAATTTTAATTTTATTATATTTTCTGACTTATTCCTATTGATTAAAAGTGTAATAAAATAACTTTGAATTAAAATCCACTACTTTTAGGTATATGCATAATTAATTATAATGCATAAATATACAAAGAGGTCAAAAGATCTAAGACCACTAATCAAACAACAACATTTAAACCAAAATTAAAAAAATAAAGAGCAAGTGATAAAATCAGCAAAGCGTCACGGTCCAAGGAACAGTGAGCATAATAGTTACTCTCGCACAAAGTACACCTATTAAAAAAACCATATCATTACAATGGTTACACTATCTTCATGGTTAGATTGAAGATGATTATTAAATTGCGAGAGTCATAAATAATCAAAAGCCATATTTAAATTAAAATACTTAGGGCCTTAGTTGAATATCAAGCTAACGTAGTTTATTCGCATTTGTTACATTTTAACAATTTATAATTTTCACAGATATAATTTTAAAGCATGGGTCTAATATAAAAATATACTTTTATTAAAAAAAAGATGTTGCTCAGAATATATGATTTTCAATCATCATTGTTTATTGAATCCTTTGAGAATTTAATGTGACAATATAAACAGGATAAGGGTGGAATAAAAATTGAAAATTTCTGTAATAATATGAAGAAGTTTTTAAGGAACATTAGCTAAGCAGAAGGAAGAACTCAAAGAAAATTATAAAACAAAAACATTTTCCAATCAATAGATACGTATGTAATCAAATTCATTCAATTTGAATTGAATATTTTGGAACTACTTATTGTGCAAATTTGAAATTGAAGTACATAAATCTTAATTGAACAGACAGTCATTTATCATGATATTCCTCTCACATAAAATGGAAGATACCTTGTTTAGTTACAAAAGACTTTTCCGTTTCAAAAATAAAAAGTTTAGAAAGGCTAATATTATTGGCCCTCAATAAAGGATTGACGCATTTGGGTACTCAGTCTTCTTAATTACAAAGGAGAGGACAAAATCTCTCTGAGTGGAATTAAAGTTAAAGATTTAGATTAACTATTTATCTTAATTTGTACTCTGGTATGTTAATCAGACTTCCAAATTTACCTGATTGTTGAGCTCCAAGTGATATTTCAAAAGCATAGAAGCTGCGGCGTAGATAGAGGAATATGTCTTTGCCTTCACGTTACATTACCCTAGTTAAAAAATATTCATTTTTTTAAATAAGCAATTTAGAAATAACATTATGCTTACGGCTACAATATGGCAAGACTTTCAATCAATAAAATATAGTAATAGCACCTTTAATTAATTCACAAAGTTGCTTATAAATAGCAACAAAGGCATATTATAAAAACCGTTACTAATCAGACTAGTAATTTAAATCATTTTTTATTTTAAGAAACATTACCATTTATTCTGTATTAAATTCTTACCTATATTAATTAAATCTTCTCAATTCATCAATAAACGAACTATTAGAATAATTATATCTTGCACAAGGTTGTGGCAAAGTAAATAAGCACTAACATAGATTACTCAAATTAAATTAAATTATCCATTCTTAAACATTATCTTGATATCCCACAATATAGATTACTGATTTCTTTAAAAAAAGTTTTCCTGATCAGGATAAAATATTAAAAATTCATATTTTTGGAAAGGTTTCAACACAAATTCCAGAATTAAAGATGACTCACTTCTTCTTTACTTAAGAAGGATTAAACTTCTTAAATTACAAATAAAAAATAAATCAGAGCTATTACTTTTAAAGAAAGAGGCAAATAAAGATTCATTAGCTCTCGCACTTATTGGAAAGTGATTGTGCGAAAACAAATCAATCTGTCTAATCATCTGGATATCTTCTTTAGTTTTTAAAAGTTGTAACCTAAAGAGATTAGAAATAAAATATTCACTTATGAAAAAATAAAATTTCACAGAAATAAATAGACTCAATTATATCTTATTCTTGTATTTTAAAATAATGATTTAAATTTCTTAATTATTTTAATAGGGATGGAATATTGTTTTCTGATATTAAATTAATAAAACGATGATCAAATAATAGATAGATAATTTAAAATTTCATCCTTTATTATTTTATAAATTATATTTTGAGAGGGTGGGAAGGAGGTTCCCACCCCAAGAATTTAATAAAAATCTCATATATAATCGTCATTTAAACAAAAATCGTCGAAAATGCCAATAAATTAAGTCATTTTGGTTTTTAAATTCTCCTAATGGCCAAAAAACTTATGATTTAATATTTGAATCATGATCTATTTATATCGTATATTATTGCATTTAATAATAATGACTAATTCATTTTATGATCATTTTTTTCTCTATTGGTTGTAAATGAATCTCATTTTTACCACTCTATATTTAGCTTCATCAATAGAAAGAGTATACTCTATAATTTGTATCCAGATAGCTTGATAAATATAGATCTTATTTTATATGATTTTTAAGGTTAATTCTTAAAAGTGTAAATATTCTTATAAGATTTTCTAAAATATAAAAAGAGTTAATCAGAGGATTCGTATAAGAGTTTATTTAGTATTGAAAATAAATTCTCTCAGCTATTAAACTTAATTAGTAGGATGATTCCATTAATTATAATCGAATTAAGATTGCATTAAGATTGTGCACAAAACTAAGATGCATTTATATAACTGAAAAAGGATCATAATTGACGCTCTTATATCTTTAAAACACGATAGATTATGTCTAGAATAGATCTCGAAATTAATTTAAAGGTCGTTTCATAAATCTGAAATAATAAAATTTTACCCTCTTTAGAGGGATGTGAACTTTCGCCACCCCTAAGAGAGTACTAGATAAATTAGTAAATTATATTATATATATTATAAAGTTTCACTAATATAATGCTTCTGTACCCTAAGTAAAATAAAGCTAAAAATATAAAATAAATCCTCGCACAAAAAATAAGAAACCTAGATGGAAATAAAATGTTGTATAATGAAATTTAATTTTTTAAATATAAAATAAATGTTCTAATTTAAGAAAATTTCCAATAATATATTTTTATTATGGGATGAATGTGATTTGATTGTCGGAGGTAGGTATTTCATAAATTAGCAGAAGAATATTAATAAGCTTATAATATTTAATGAAAATTAAATAGGAGAAGAGCTCGCTTCAAAATATTCTTAGGAAAATGGTGGTAGTAAAAAATAATCCAAATTCATTTAGAATTTTATGTGAACTTTTATTCTGACAGTTGAAAATAAATTAATTGCAGTTATTTAACTGACTTTCTGACTATTTAAAAGATTAAACAGGATTAGTTCTGACTTTCTGGCTAATAGCAAGAAAATAGGGTACGATCTCGAGCAATTAAATCCTTGCATGCTGATAACTTGAAATTTTACCATCTGCTTCCACCTTTTCTTACGCATTTACTGATGCTATATCACATTTCTCATTGTCACCTCTTGTGAGATTTGACTGAATTTTTGAATACCACCCTAATTTTTAGAATAGTGCCAATAGTTCTTCAATATTATCTCCTCTATCAGATCCAAACTATGCGAATTGAAAATTGCATTTATTATAATAACTTTCGTAAAGTAGTAAATTCCTTTTATTTAGCTTTTATTTTTATAGAGAGATGAGTAGACAGAGGAAATCTTTTGAAAAAAGAGTCATGCGCATCTTCTAATACAAAACCTACATGGATTAGCTCTTTAAATATGAGATTTATCCTGATAGTCCACCACTAACTCTCAAAAAGAGACTTTGTGAATGTATTTGAGAACCTCCTAAGCAGAATTCTTGTATTGACTTTATCTTCTGCTAATTATACAATTTCTTAATGCCATTTTGAAGGCTTTTAAATTATGAAATAATTAGATCCGATAATCTAATCACAATCATCCCATGATACTTCATTTTTCGAATATAATTGACTATAAATTATTTTTTGCGTTTTAATCCAAAGTAAAGAATTTAAAGTATTGTTTTTATTTAAAAAAGATGCGTTTGGACATCCTATTTCATTGATGCATAAAGGGTCACAGACTTATTAAACAGCTTTTGGTGGAATGTGCACTCTGGTTTATCAACTTTATTTATAAATTAATTAATGCTTTATCATGCCAAAATAAGCATAAATAGATAGATATTTTAATTAAATTATATTTATTATGTGTATGCAAAATTTAAACTTTCATCTTAAATTTTGTTAAAAAAAAGTTTGGGGGGGGGCCTTTACTCGTCATCCACTTTTTTTCATAAAAATATGAAAAATCACTATCTAGCCTAAAATTAGCCAAAAATAGCAAATCTTTGGACCAAATTAAAATCCAAAAGGTCTTCCCTACTCATATTCTTATATTTAGATAATATTTAGGACCTTCGTAAAATTTTCATTTCACAAAAATTAAATTGCAAAGGAATGATAGTATAATTATGAAAAATTGATGCATTCACAAGTTATCTAATGTAATAATAATTCAAAGTATTCTAAACTATCATATCACAATATTCGAGTCCTTTTCATTTTTATTCCTACCACGCAATCATAATTTAATCTAAAATAATATATAAATCTATAGGTTTATTATTAAATTTACTTTGCTCCTTTGAAGTAATGATAAATTATGAAATCCTATTATAATACTCTTCTAAATATTTCATAATAGAATATCAAGACCTTACACTTTAAATAAATTAAAGCACTTATTAAGGAATTTCATCTCAGCATACAAATTTCTTTTGTAAATAATATGTTCTAGCTGTTATTTATTTTATTATATATTGAAAACAAATGTTTTTATTAAAAAAGTATTGTCTTCTTTCTATCAAGTCGCTCTAAACACAATTTTTGTCTTCAACTTTTCTACAAAATCAAGCTCTATTTTATAAATTAAAGAATATGAATAAGATAGGCCGTCTTAAATTGAATTTGGACTAAAAATTAGGTGATTTTAGAATTATTAGTTATAGTTTATTTGTTCCAAATTTAAACTTTCATCTTAAATTTTGTAAAAAAAATTATACTATTTAAAGACTTATGAAATTGTCTAAATCCTTAAAGAAAAAATATTAAAAATTTTAATTATTTTCAACCTAGATTAATTATTTTAATCAAATGTCGCTTCTAGCATACTTCTTGTTTCAAATTACTTCAATTGTGCAGAGACAAAAAGTGAATGTAACTAACTCCATATCGTACATAGACATGTCAGATAAATCCAACTACATTAACATCAATAAAGATAGCTTTAATCTTGCCATGGGGTTAGAAATATTAAAAAGAATATTAAGGGAGTTAAAATGATAAACCGTACTCTTATTTTAAAAGTTCCATTATTTTAAGCCAAAATTTAATCGAAAATATATTAACATTTAAGAAGAAAAAAAAACATGTTTGAGTATTTAAATTGGAATGCAGATTTTTTTAATTTTAAATTATAAATTTGAAAGGTTAAAAAAACCCAGTTTGTACTAAAGTCGGCTTGTAAATAGGCATTGAGATTTTAAATTTATTAATTTACTGCTAGAAAGCAGGAATATCTGTAAAGACTTTAAAGTTAAGAAATCAATCTGGAAGAATTACGAATATGTGATAAATTAAAGCGCTGACAATGATTCTTTAAGAAACAAGACTAACTTACAGTCTTATCTTTCGCGCCCAATTAAAGAAGTATTTTTAGGGCTCTATCACCGGCCATTTTTAAAATCAAGTTAACCTCAAAATAATATTAACATTAAGCTGGCATATTAAGAACAATTATCTACTTTCTGAAAAAAAATTCTAGGATATTTTTTTCTCCTAATAAACTGTCCTTGTTTGAAATTTTTTTTAATCGTAAAAACATTTTAGCTAAATTAAGATTGAACGAAATTTATTACTAATTTGTAGAATATGCTAGAGTTTTAAATGATGCTGATATTATTCAAGAGTATTTTAATCAAATGAATTTTTATATATCATCGACATAAAGTTATTATAATGGAACCTATTCTTTTTATTTATTTTGGATAAATAGTATTAATCTGAAATTTTAAATTAACCTCTAAACAATTTCTCTTTATTTTTGGGACTTGGTTATATATGCAATGGTTAAGGCGATTTAATTGAAATTAATTAAAGTAATCTTTTTCTATCCCCAAAAAATAAATAAAGTTTTTTGCGATTGATGAAGATGCTTATAATTTAGATAAATTAAATCATAAATAGTTTTTTAAAAACAAAATAATTTAGATCACTTCAGAGAATACTGTCATAATTTATTTTTACTAGGTAGAATTCTACAATCAAAAGTATCATACAATTATAATTATAAAGTAAATATTTAGATCCCGGTAATTTAATGCTTAACTGTTTTTAAAAAATATAAAGTACATACAAAATTAATTTCTTAATCTTACTTTACAATAAGGGATTAAAAATATTTATAATATATAGCCTTTCTGGCAAAATAATTTGCAAATTTAAGTCTAAATTTTTCATTTTGTAATTTAACTGTAATTATTCAATACAGTTTAGCAAATGGACATTGAAAATTTGAAAATATTTTTATTTTAAGACAGTATACGGAAGATAATATAAAGATAGACTCAAGAATATGCTCCAATAATAGTATTTCAGAACAAGATGGACTTTTTAATACTATTGATAAAGCCTTACGCTTTGCCCAGATAGTAAAAAATGATATAGATTTATTTGAAATAGTGAATAATTATCCTTATCTCTTGGAGGAAATTTAAAATTAAAAATAATACTCTCATTTAAATTCTACTGAGGGATCTATTCTCTATGTAAAGATTACTATCTGCAAAGACGATGATTGGCTTAGAAAATTATACAACGTAACTGAAATGTAGGCTGGGAATGATTAGCGCTATCAATGCAAGAAGTTGACTGAAAATTCAATTCCAAATGTTGATGTCAAGATTGATTTCTTCTCCGGTCAAAAGTACCTTGATGCGAATGACTTATAAAACACTTAAAGCGTAATTTATTTGACTTTGTGTAACCTTTTAAGTCCACAAGTGTTTATTTTTTAGTCATATGCATTAATTCTTGCTGAGGAAAAATGAGTATTAATATAGATAGGAATTTAAGAGCATAGAGGTGGCCATAGTAAGCTAAAAAAATTCAGAATGATAAATATTCGTTAGAGACAGGTAGGTCAATTTAATTGAGAGTGGTTGCCCACTGAATTAAAGGTATCCCTACAAACTATATAAACAATGCAAACTTACATAGGATATATATCGTTATTCTTAACTAGTACTATAAGTGCTGGTTTTGAAATCATTTATAATTTAAATTCATAATATTTTACTTTACTTTACGTTAGAGACAACATCCCCGAATTAAATGATTAGATGAAAGTGTCTTCTTAGAGATTTGCTTTAATTTAGTGTTTCATCTCTTTCTTCAATTTAGAGTCAAAGATATTTTCTTGAGGCTTCTCTTTGTGAGTATGGGTCTCTTAGTTTTCGGCTTTCCTTTTTCATCCCTCTTTTAGCATGCTTTGCAGACTTGTGGAGTCGATATTGCTCTGAAACTCTCCTTTTTTTTTACCTTGGCGGAAATTAAGCTTGACTAGCTAGTGCTTCCAATGTCTTCTCATCTTCAGCTCCCTACCTAATTATTTCGAGACCAATCCTTGAAGTATAAAGTAGAGATCATAGTTCTTAATTGGGTCGGATGTGACTGAATTAAGTAGGTCCAATAAAATGACTACCCCAAATCTCACCAAATTGATGTCAAAAGTGTACACTTTAATGTTGAAATTAACCCAGAGTTTCGAATTGAGAAAATTTCACGTACACTCATAATAGTATGGACAATAAACTTTGCTGCATCTCTCAAACAAAATATCTTCTCCGGAGGCCCAGATTTTAAATGCGCCTTGACACGTCTGTACCAATGGTTTCCTGTCATCACCTTCAGAGTCTCGAAGCGAGCTTATGGAATGAACATCACTTTCTCACAAGTCCTTACTTTGGCTTATTTGACTCCTTCAGGCTCCAATTGCTTTTATCATCTCTATTTTTTACTCCTCCCTTTGTCGATGCCTTTCTTCCTCTTTCGACTCCGTCTTGGGGCTCTATATAAATTTCCTTACATTCTTGAAATTACTTGTCCTTCATGACTTATTCTCTCTTCTACCCACGTCCTCTTCCAACACTTCCAAATCATCATACTCTGCACTTAAGGAACTCTAATCATTTTCCTGACCTATATGGGAGTCGACTACTTTCTATGATACCTTTATTTTTATGCTGAGGGTCGTGACCTCATAGTTTGCCTTAGAATGAATCTAGTTGGGCATGATCATGGTAAAGTTCTTCTATTAATTTGTACGATTTGGGGTAGTACAAAAGCGCAATTTGTCGATATATCTTCCACCAATGTATTTTCAAAGGACTCTCTTTCCGTTCCAGTAAAGACAGCGATATCGAGGTAGAAAAAAGCTTGGAGCTAAATCCCAATGACTTTAAAAGATTTTTAACTGGAAGAATTGTCTCTTACTCCATGTACTATGTCTACCCTCCTGAGATTCTCAACCTCATCCTGTTTCAGATATTCTTATGTATCAGCCTAGAAAGTCTTAGCGTATCCTTCCCCTCATCTGGTATTTAACTGTTGCCATATGTAGAATGTAGCAGTAGCTCGTCAATGTAAAAAGCAGCAGCAAACGCTCTGTAGAGAAGTGGTTTGACTTTTATCATCTTAAAAGCGATGTACCAGTTTAACAGCCTTTCCTCATTCAAATTCTCGAATTCCTCTGGCCTTCCGCTAGCGATCAGAAGGACGTTCTGCCGCTTACAGAATATTTTCTTTTCTTAATGAAGTCACTAGAGTGTTTGTAGTGACCTCATAATTGTGATCGTGAAAAGAATGAGCTATAAATTGAGCACTCTTCAATGCCTGCTTCATCTTCTTAGCGTATCTTTAATTGTATTAAGAATAATAAATTGGAGTCTAGCCTTCTCAATTTCTTATCCGTTTATTTTAGCTTTCTACGACTACATCTAAACTGTTACATTCCTATTTATATCATTAATACACTATCAAGAGAACTCAAGTTGAACTCCATGATTCTATAATCGATTCATATACTTCATTTAAAGCCAATAATTATTAAAGGTTTATTTAATTATATTTTTATAAATGCAAAATTTTTATTTTAAACTATATTTTATTTCTAATTTATCGTACATATTAAAATCGCTAATAATTATGATATTCAAAATGGAGCGTATTATGACTTTGATAAAACTGACTTAAATTAAAATCTAAATTAAAAGTATTTTTAGCTTCTTCTCAAATAGTGCTAATTTGACAAGTCAAGAAATTAAATATGTTTTTATCATTAAATTAAAATTGAGATTGAGATCTTTGTAACTCCAGAAACAGTAAGGACTGTAAGGACTGTGGCTACGATTTTAGATGCTATAACTGACACGGGAGGATTCAAGAGCATATTATAATTATATTACTATTTATTATTTATTAAGAAAGACAATCATATTCGAGAATTCTAAACAAAGCGATTTCAATTCTGATATGGGACTCATATTTGACATATAAAACACCTAAATTCTTAATTCCCTTATTTTTAATTACTTTATTTATTTTATTGTTCGCAGTTATGAGTTATCTAATAGGATCCATATAAAAGCAAATGTTTTACGCTAACCTCATTTCTAAACTTTTCTATTAGAAAGTTAAGCAAACGAAAAAAGTTACTAAGATTCGAAATAAACCTGACTTTGATTTTAAAATGCAAAATATTAGTCAATAGTTAGATGGAGAAATTAACTCTTTATATTTTTCGTTTTAAAAAAGAACTTATTTTATTCTTTCACTAACAAAACTTAAACTAATTTTGCAATTCCAAACACGAAATAAAGTGACCAATCCATTGATTATGTTTATTCTCATTTTATTTTTATATTTAATTTTGATTTTCTCAGCTTTTGACTTATTTGGAGTAACTGAAACGGCCTGATCTTAGCTTGTTGAAATAGATTAAAGAGAAATTCTAAAGGCTCTTTTTCTGTCTTCTTGCCAGAAATAAAGATATATGTTAAAATCTTTGGATATTATAAGAAATTAAGAAATGTTTCAATCAGGTGTGGCACGCTCAAAAGCAAAAATAATCTGTTTAAATCTTTTGTAAGATAAATTTAATTATAGCTAATAAAGTACAATTTTAAATTAAATTAAGAGTGTCCCTAAATTTTCATTATAAATAAGATTTCAAAAATTATAAAATTTATTTTTTTAGATTAAATGAATTATTTGTGCATGCTAATTTTTATTCTTTGTTTCAATAAATTAATAAAGTGCTTATTATAAAAAGAATACTCAAAATAAAATTCAATTTATTATTAAAAATGCTGAATGAATAATAAATAAAATTTAAAAAGTAAAACTCAAACTATAAATCACATTCATTTTTGTTAAAGCATAGATTTATTTATAAAGCAAATTTTGAGATAATGAAGATTATAAAAGCGACTTAAATCACTAGAACGTTGAGCGCAGTGATGTTAGGAAAATACAAGTCGAGATTGATTCCCTTCACAAGGGAAAACATTTTATAAAGCGAGAAAGAAATCATTTTTAATTATAATAACTTAATTAAATAGTCAGCAATAACTTAACAATGCATTCACTAGAAGTCTTCAAGATAATTAAATCATGTTTTACTTTCATTTAAGTTATAATAGTGAAAAATTGACTTCATCTTCTTTAAAGGAAGTGCTAGATAAAATCAAGTAGAGCAAAACAGACAGAAGAATCTTGAAATTATTAAAAAATATATAATTATTTGAGCTATAAAGTTTTACATCGATCTTCTTCTTTATATGAAGAAGGAGGGAGGGACGAGAAAGTGCACCTCATCCTCTTTTTTTCAAAAATGCTAAAAAAGCACATTCTGGGCTTCGGAAAGTAGGTTAAGAAAGATTTTTAATCAAATTCACTTATAAAAATTTGGTTTAAAAATAATGTAGGGCTGATATACGTCTTAAATGAAATTGGCTCTTCATTATTTACAAGTATTGCATTTATTTGTCGTCCTTCTTCCTTATTATACTCTATTTATTAAGAAGAAGCAAAATATCTAAGCTCATAGTCTGAAATAATTTATCTCTATCAGTGTTTGAACTCTAATTCTGATTTGAACTCAAAATTAAGGGCTATGTAATATTTTTTAATAAAAAATCACAATTGTATTGA
Organism: Tetmemena sp. SeJ-2015; assembly: GCA_027382625.1. Classification (NCBI taxonomy): domain Eukaryota; phylum Ciliophora; class Spirotrichea; order Sporadotrichida; family Oxytrichidae; genus Tetmemena; species Tetmemena sp. SeJ-2015. Next base: position 17,523 of record JAJKFJ010021673.1, read on the forward strand.
TTACTTTTTGAAAATTAGTCAATTAATTGCTTTACTTATGCCTGCTATCTGTGTTTATATAATACAAAGACTAATTCTTTTGAAGTACTGAATAACAGATTTGGTCAAATATGACTTAATTTTTTAAAGAAGTAAAACAAAAAAAAAACCATGATAAAATTCATCAAATAAGTATTAATAAATTAAAAATAGATTATTTTCGAAAAAAAAATGAAATCATAAATTTTGACCTCAAGAAAATTTTTAAGGCCAAAATCTTTTAATTTTTGGTCATTTTTGGCCATTTTTGGTTTAATAGTCGATTTATGAGCAATTTACCAAAAAAAGGGGGAGAGGGGCATTTCCGTCCTCCCCCCAAAGAAATAAATAGGAATAATCATAATTTAAAAAATATATGTTTTATATTTCAAAATGGTCTACATTATTTATGAATTTTTTAAGTCCTTTAATAATATAAATCTTGCAATTGGTTCTTCCTAATAAATTGCTGAATTTATTGATAAATTATAATTAAATTAAATAATTTAAATTTCCACAATCGAAATGAGTTTTAATTTTATTATATTTATTACTTATTCATTTTATTTCAAAGCTTATCAATATAACTCTGATTTAACATCCATTGCTTAAAGGTATATGCATAATTAATTCTAATGCATAAATATACAAAGAGATCAAAAGAACTAAGACCATTAACCAAACAACAACATTTAAACCAAAATTAAAAAAATAAAGAGCAAGTCAATAAATCCGTCTAGCTTAACTGTACAAGGCACAGTGAACATCATTTCAACGCATTTTAATAGATATATTAAACATTTTTTTAAAAAATAATTAATTCTTGATTTACCAGAAACAGCAATATTGTTTGCTGATATTAAATTAAAAACATGCACTTAAAATTGATGAGTAGATGAATAATTTCTTTTTTTTAATGCCATTTAATGTTTTATAAATTATATTTATTATATAAATTTAAAGACCCTTTAAATCTTATTCTATTTCAACTAGCCAAAAATCAAGAGACTATTTTTGTAAAAATTAAAAACCTTAAAAATTTTATTTTAAGCTTTCTAAAAATAATATATATTTTTAAATTAGAAAGTTAAAATCTAGGGCACGAGACGTGGCATCAAAGTGGGCTGGTCAAAGGGTTGGGAAATCAGCCGGCCATTACTCAATATCTCTTCGAGTTGCGTTACCACTAGAGGCGATCTAATTTATTAATCCGTCGGTGAATAGTGTCGAGTATTTAATTGAAGGATGCATGGGTTATGATGAACCCTGAAGCTATGCGAGAAGAACATTACTCCCCAAGTTGAATCTCATGTCTTAAGATTAATGATCCCATCTCTTTGATGGTAGGGAACACAAGTAGTAATCAGGAAGGAGAAGTAAGGGTATGTTGCTTGCTACTGATTTGGTATCTCTTGAGGAGAGAGTTTTTCAGGCTACACCACAGGCATTATTCTTCATTTTGACAATTGAAGGTGTCACCTAACACCGTTGAGTATTCTTGACTTACCAGAAGCCCTAGGTCATTTTTTTCGCCTCTAAGATTGACCAGCAACAATAAAGATTTTTTGGCTAAGCGTTGTCCATTCAGAATCAAGGAGCTTAGAGAGACATCTAGCGGGGATCTCGTTTGTTCAGGGTCTACTGAATTCCTCCGTCATAATGAGCTGACCCTTGTCTTGAGAGGTGGTTATTCTAGTTACGCTTGTGCTCTTTAAATACCCTTACGGGGTTACTCCTTAACTTGGTTTAAATTCTTAAGGTCTTAGCTGGCTTAAGAGTGGCAATCTTACTCAAGCTCAAACAAAGACAACAGCATAGAACAAGTTCAAATATAAATGAGCAGCCCCAAGAAGCAGAGGAATCTACAAATATTAAAGATTTATTTTTTGTTATTGAGTAAATTTACAGAAAGAATCAAAATACTTGATATATTCGCGCTCTTCTTGCCTTATCATCGTTGCTCAGTGTGCTTCATTGGCCTCACTATCCTCTGGTTTTCCAAAGATTGGTACTTTATTCAGCAGGTTCCCCTCTCGAGTATTGGTTCCTGTAGTTTCATCTTTCAGAGATATCCAAGTTCTACTTTTGGAGATTGTAGCTGCTTCTCTTTTGAGCGTTTTGATGCCATTTTCAGTTTGTTTTATTGGAAGAACTGCATTCTTGTCTTGAAACTTCACCTGAAATGAAACTTTCATCTAAACTGAGTATAAGTGTTCACTCCATTAATACTAGCTGGAATTATAATAGAAATAGAACCCTTTATTCACTAATCACTTTAGCCTAATAAATTAATTTAGACATATTAAAAGTTAATCTCTTTTAATGCAAAAATTCTTAAAGTTCTTAAGACCTAATTTATCTTTAATAAATTATACTTATTAAGTTCTTAATTCATCTCATACTATTCTTAATTCAAGTTTGCCTGTTCTTAATTAATTTATTAGGCTAAAGTGATTAGTGAATAAAGGGTTCTATTTCTATTATAATTCCAGCTAGTATTAATGGAGTGAACACTTATACTCAGTTTAGATGAAAGTTTCATTTCAGGTGAAGTTTCAAGACAAGAATGCAGTTCTTCCAATAAAACAAACTGAAAATGGCATCAAAACGCTCAAAAGAGAAGCAGCTACAATCTCCAAAAGTAGAACTTGGATATCTCTGAAAGATGAAACTACAGGAACCAATACTCGAGAGGGGAACCTGCTGAATAAAGTACCAATCTTTGGAAAACCAGAGGATAGTGAGGCCAATGAAGCACACTGAGCAACGATGATAAGGCAAGAAGAGCGCGAATATATCAAGTATTTTGATTCTTTCTGTAAATTTACTTAATTACAAAAAATACATCTTTAACTCAACAAACTCAAAGCCAAGAAAGATTGAGTGGAGGAATTACTTGAATCAACACCTTGCTCTTAATTTATTATAACTACTTTAAGCTTTTTTGTTAATATTTTGGATTAGTTTTATTAAGAGATAAATTTATCTCATTTTAATTTAGAGCTCATCTGCATTAAAAATTTTTATAAATAAAAGATTTCAATATAGATGAAAAGCTAAACTCATCTTTTAATTTTATTCTATTTTAAAACTTTAGCTTTATGACAATTTAATTTAATTATCCATTATGACTAAATAACCTTTATTATCATTTATATTTTACTGAATTTTTATTATTTTATAGCTTTGTAGCTGAGATATAAATAAATTTGACTTACAAATATTTTATGATAATTATATGACTTTATTTACCATATAATTCTCAAATAAATGTTCAATCAAAGAAAGAATACTTAATAATTTTAATTTTAAATTGTAAAAAATTTTAGTGAACAAAATAATTTAAATTAAGAAGAAGATATTAATTATATAATTCATAATTTATTTAGTCATGGGTTGACACGTGGCATCGAGTACAGGTCACACTTGTTATGATCTTGTTTTAGTCGGGATATAAAAGTCTATTATATATATATACCCTAGCGGGGTGTTTAATTCTGCTAATAATCTAATCTAATAAATTTATTTGCAGAAGTTATAAAACAGTCATGCTATTTAGGCCTGAGTAACTAAAAGCTTAAAAGAAAAAATAAAGTGGTCTCTCTAAAAAAATAAGAAGCTTAGATACAAATAAAATTATTTTAGTATATTCGTAACTATCATTTCAAAAAAAAAATAGGAATTTAATGTGATGATTCCCTATTCATTCTTTGGGAATAACTCACAGTACTTTATTTAGTTATAATTTCAAAGGATTATTTAAAATTTATCTATATTTTATAAAATTTTAGATATTTAATAGATAAGTTTGGACACCCTATTTCATTGATGTATAAGGGGTCACAGACTTATTAAACTGCTTTTGGTGGAATTTGCACTTTGTTATATCAAAATTATTTATAAATTATTTAAAAGAATTAAAATATCAACTTATTAAAAATAATTAAACTTCTATCATGATAGATATAAGTTAAATTTATAATGCTTTAGTAAAAGTCAAATTCAAACTTTCACTATAGCTGTTATGCTATTATAAGCAAATAACTTCGTTATTAAGTTTTAAAAAAGATATATACATTAATTTTATTTATCTACTTTACTAAATTTAAACCTATATTAATTATTATTATCAAATGGGGTTGCTAGCCTACTTCTTAGTCTAAATTTCCACAATTATACAGAGACAAACAGTGAATGTAACTAACTCGATATCGTACATCGATATGACAGACAAGTCCAACTATATAAACATCAATAAAGACAACTTCAATCTTGCCATGGGGTTTAGAAATTACAAAATAAAGGAAGGACAGACGGAATAGCAACCCAAAATTTATTATATATGTCAAATATCCTTCTTATTTTAAACATGTGAGAGTAATTCAAAGGGTTCAGATTTATTTAAATTTGAATAACCAAATTAGTAAGTTAAAATTATAATCCAGCATGCATAGAGCATTTTAGAACTAAGGAATGAAAAATTTACCGTCCATTATTTTGCTGCTAGTTAGAAGGGATTCCTCTAAACCCTGTAAAGTTTAGTAAACCACGGCAAGACTTGCGAATATGTGGGAGAGGGAAGCTGGAAAATTAAAACCCCAAAACCCCATAATATGATAAGAAAGTGAAAATAAGTTGTGTATAATTAATTTCTTTATTAATACTTATAATCATGCTAAATTTTAACCCTAAACAGGCAATCTAAAGTCTTCTAGGAAGGTGACCTTGACGTCTGTCTCATATTCTCTGAATTTTATACCTTTAAGTGCTTCCTCTATCTCAGATAACTGAGTGTTAGGTTTCATAGGTTGCTTGATTATTACTTTGTTTACTAACTTTTTCAAGGTTCTGATACTTGTCTATCTTACAATGTCTTGTTGCGAATTATATTGCATCTCTTCACTTTCACACTAGTAGTATTCTCTGGTTTCATATCGCATTTAAGTATGATTGCAACTATAGACCAAATGTCCCACTGCACTGAACCGTGAGCCAAGTCTGTCTCTATGGGAAGTAGCCTGCAGTTCTTGCACCGATGCTTCCTCAATGTTTCTCTTCTTACAACTCTGTTGAAGTCTATGACAGTTGCTCTGACTGGTTCAAAGTTTATCATGATGTTCTCTGCTTGAGATCTCTGTGCACAATCCCAACTCAGCAACTCCATCACTCCTCTAACGAGGTCAGTGAGAATAGCAGTAAGCTAGTACTTGTTGCGCCTCGTGCTGAGAAATTCTCTTAGTGTGATCTCCCATTTAGGAAGGCGAATGGCGATGTAATCATGATCGATAAGAACACCAGCAAAATGAAGAACGTACTTCAAAGTTTTTGTCCTCGCTTCTCTCAACACTGTCAGCTCGTTCGCGAACTCAAGACCTCTCTCTTCCTTCTTTACAAGGTATTCGTAAGGGAAGATCTTGTAAGCATACTCTTCTTGTATGATGGTGTCTCTTCGCTTCGCATCAGCAAGGTGGAGGTAATTTTGAACACACTCCTCCAAAGTTACAACTCTCAAGCATGGAGTCTTGCTTTGAGCTAGCTGAAACTTTACTGACACCATACACTAAGGCTTCTGATTCATGAACTCAATCTTCCATCTTCTCTCCTCTTGCTTCCTCTTTAGTTGAACCTTGTCAAGGTATCGTGCTTGCCTCTTAGCTGGCACCATCTTAAAGTTCTTTATCCTCAATTACGAACTCAGCCATGTGCTTCTTCTCCATGTGTTTCTTGAGGAAAGCAGAGTGAGAGAATGTCTGCTCACAAGTTGAACAAGGATAGAGACCGTCCACTTTCTAATGCTTCATATAGATCTTAGGTTTGTCTGAGTGGACTTCCTTAATATGAACAAGAAAGAACTCTCAAACAAGTTGCCAGAACGAAGGTTCTTCTTTGGCGTCCTTGTTACTGTACGTGCAGAGTACCTCAAAGAGATCATTGAAAGATGCACACAGGAAGAGATTCTAGTAGAGGAGAACGACCCAAAGAAGCAAGGAATAGTTATCAGCGACGAATGTTTGAGCAGCTTCAGAAGTATCCTACTTCTCTAGTAAGTTTTAGAGTATTACTGTGTAGAGAAACTTGGCACTGGTATCTACTTAATGAAAGAGAGAGCAAAGGTATTCAGAGCACGGAAGCAAAATACAAGCATCGAGGTGAGCAAGCGTCATCACTATACAAACTTAGGGACGACGAGATGCACATAGATGGGGAGCAGGTTCGAAGATGAGGAAGCTAGGTCCATCTAGGCCAACAGAAGAGAGAAAGGAACCTCTTAAGAATCCTCTTCTTCCAGATAAGCAAAAGTGACTTAAGTCATTAAGTTAAGCTAAATACTTTCCTAAATATTCACTCTACCTTATCTCGCACATAACTTTGTCTTCTCTTCTTCTCACTCTCTTACAACTACTCACTATTAAATCCTCTGTATCGATAGCTTAATCATGCATCAAGTGATAAGAGCAGCAGCTTCTTATAGTGTCCCTTAACTAAGTTCCAGTAAAACTCAATGCCGTTGAACTCTGGCGAGTATGGAACTTAAAAACAGGAGTGATGTTCAACTCAGCGTATGCCTTCTCGCTCCCTTGTCTTGTTAGCTGAGTTGTCAACGAGTAGAACGATCTCACCGCTGTGATTTTCTCTCTGAGCTTCTTAAGGAACGCACATACTGCTCCGCTTGATAGACGAGATGAAGACATAAGCTTCTAAGCCTGAGTCTTCGCTGATTCTTGCAAGTAACGCACTTGTAGTTATATTTACTTTCTACTCGTAAACTTCTTGTTATCGTGCTTCTTGTACCAACTCTTCTTCATGAAGTGTTGTGTGTGAACACAGCTTCTCAGCCATACAAACTTCACGCTATCCCTCTCACACCTGAGCAGCTAGTCGTAAATATATTTCAGATTATTATAATAAAATGGCTTAGTGAAGACTATAACGCGCTTCACTCGATACACAGTTTTGTACGTTATGCCATTTCAACGATAGATGTTTGCTACAGTCTACGGAGAGATCTTGAGATAAAAAAACTATCTATGGAAGATCTTCGCGCGCTACTCCAAACTGAAGTGCGCTTAGTGGCGAAGAGTTTGAGGATCAATCAAATAATTGATGTGCACATCTTGAAACTTAGAAGTGCGATGAGGAACAGCTGCAACTCCTAACTTTCTCATCTGCAAAGCAACTTTCAAATGCGAGAGTATAGTGCGCGCTGGCACTCTCAACATTTTTGCGATGGAGTTGATGTTGAGAATTGGCTATTACTACTGATAAGGGTGACTACATCCATACCTTAGAGTCAAAATGAAACTGAGATAGGATGGATCATGTAGTTATTTTTTAATAATTTTCGCGTTAGACTTGATTATTAGTATCAATAAAGAAATTAATAATACACAACTTATTCTCAATTTTTTTATCGTATTGTGGGGTCTTGGGTTGGTCCTCCAAGTATCATGCGAGAACTGTAGTAGTGATAAAATTAAAGTGTGTATGCCCAAGTTTACCATCCTCTCTTTTGATATAGGAGCTACAATGAGTAATAGTTGCGATTAAAATCACAAGATTGGTGTCAGTCAGTTGCAAAACTATCGTAAAGCCTTTCCTTCGCTAAGGCTCTTATCATTAATGTTTCTCCAAGTAAAATTAAATTTTCTGATGGGGAGTTTGATTTGGTTTATCATTGCCTAACTATTTGAAGGCTTAGTGTGAGAACCAACTTAAAAGTCATTATATTCTATTCTCCTATTCCGTCATTTGCTTATACATTTATGTACTAAAGTGAGGGTTTCGTTTGTTACATATAGGCATTTTATGCCCAAAAGGGTTTCTGAATTCCTTCCTATTATTATTTCTGTTGTATATTTTTTCAAGATTAATCAATTAAAAATATAGACAAGAAATAGATACTAACTGATTGATTCTTGAAATTTATATTATGTCTCAAAATAAATTAAAAAATAAACCAGGTATATTAAACTCATTTATTTTAATTTCTTGTGAAATTATTTGATAAATTTCATTTTATCTTCTATTCTTTAAACTTAAATCAATTTCTTAAAATCAATTTAGATCCTAATGTTTTTGAAAATACACTTTATACTACTAAAAAGAGAGATTAATAGATGTCTTACTCAAATTAAACTCTATAAACTCTCCTCATAAAATTATTATTTCTACTCTTTTATATTTATTTTGGACAAAAATTAATTATCTGAAACTTTTAATTTAGCTCAAATCATTTTCTCATTATATATTATAGGGAAGATATTGATTAGGTGATCAGTAAAATAGTTGCAGAAATAAAAAAGTGAATTGATATAGAAAAGTAGCTGATAATAAATAAATTAATTAATTTTTGATGAATTTAAATGGAAATGGGTTTTGAGCAAGGTGAAATTTCGAGCAGCTGTTCCTAAAAGACATACTCAGATTATAAGAAGAGTAAAACATTCCCGTAGAAAATGGAACAGAGCTTAGATAAAAAGCTATCTACGGTAAGATATTATATTCATAACATTGATTAAAATATATTTCGAAGAGGGACAATATCTATGAATACTGATAAACAAATGTACAATGCAACTACAATTAAGATTCTAAGAAAGTAGATAAACTGGACTAAGAACTTAGAAGTTTTATTAAAAGCAGGAGATTGCGTCTAGTACTGAGTAAATCCTTGTCTGTTTGTTTTGATTTGCTTCAAATTCTGTATTTCTAAAATATTTCGCACGATCATATATTCATATCCTTCCCATATTACTTCTTTAAGGCTTATTTTTGCATTATTTTAGAGCGATTTAATTGGAGGAAGTTAAAATTATATCCCCAAAATTAAATAAAGTTTTTCACGACTGAAGAAGCAGCTTATAATTTAGATAAATTAATTATAGAATATTATAATGTAGATCACTTCAGAGTATACTGTAATAATTTTTTATATTATTTTTACCAGGTAGAATTCTACAATTTAAAGTATCATACAACTAAAATTATCTTGTAAAATGTTTAAACTCTCCTGTCATTAAAGTTGAATTGTTTTAATGAAAGATGAGTCTAAAATTATTTCATATTCATGCTTTAAATTGAGAATGGCTTTAACAAGCAGAATTATTTGCAAATTTAAGGATATAATCTTCATTTTGTAATTTAACTGTAATTAGCCAATACACAATCGATAACGGACACTGTAAATTTACAAATATTTTTATTTTTTAAGACAATATTTGGAAGAATATTTTCCGATAGACACAAAAATATGCTCCGATACTATTTCTGAAAATGATAATCTTTTCGATAATCTTGATAAAACTTCAATGCTTTGCCCTGATAGTAGTAAAAATGAAAATAATTTTATTGATAGTGAATAATTATCCTCATCTTTAGGAGGGAATAAAAATAATATGATTTACTCTATTTTAAATTCAACTGATGGATCTATTCTCTATGTGAAGATTACTGTCTGCACTGACGATGGTTGGCTTAGGAAATTATACAACGTAACTGAAATATAAGCTGGGAATGATTCTCGCTACCAATGTATGAAGCTGACTGAAGATTCCTTTAACTATACTGATTTCTATATTGATATCTTCTCCTCTCGAAAGTACTTTGATGTCAATGACTTATAAAAAAAACTTATTTATTTAGACTTTGTGTAGCCTTTTAAAACCACGAGTGTTTAATTTTATAAAGTCGTTTGCATTAATTATTTCTGAGGAAAAATGAGTCTTAATTTCAAGAATATAACATCAAGAGAACGCAAGTTGAACTCCATGATTCTATAATCGATTCATATATTTTAATATAAATACAAGAATTAAAGTATATAAGGTAAACGAAGAATAATTAATAAAAATATATAAATAATGAAGGCTATGATTTAAGTAAATATTTTCATTTTAATTTCTGAAACAATTTAAAATCGGTAAAAATTATGATATTAAAAATGGGGAGTTCTATGACTTTTACTCAACTAACTTAAATTAAAAATTAAAAGTATTTTAAGCTTCTTCACAAATACTGCTAATTTGACAAGCCAACAAATTGATTATAGGTTGAATAAGAATGCATGATTGAAGGAAAATTGTTAATAAATAAATAGTAGTTCATTAGGATTTTTCCAAATAATAATTTAAGTTGAAGAACAAATGAGCACGAAGAGACTTGTACTTTAGAATATAAACCATTGACTAATATAGATTATCAAAAGTCAAGTAGATATTTTAAGCTGTACTATCCTCTTCAATGCAGTTAGCTCTAAAATGGAAATGTCATAATAAATTTCAATTTTTTATAGAGAGAGAGCGAAGAAAGAATGGTAAGAATCCGAAAAAAAGTTCAATAAAGCTAAACTATCCGTAATCAGAGCGCGCAAATCAAGACTACCTGTTTACCCATATATGTCAGCTATTTTAACTTAACTCACAATGCTTATTAGAAGTTACAGAATAAGGAAGCATAAAGGACGTGAGAGACAAGATAAAAGTAACTTAAATTGTTGTATTCTACTCTTGAATTGCTTTCCTTCTGATACGAAAACAATTATATATTCATGTACAAATAAAAGAAATTTATTTACCAAACATTCGCCTTCATGTATTTTTATTCAACCTATAATATATTCTCAATATCATTTAATATTGGAATTTAATTAGACGATTAAGTTTTTGGAATAGCTTATTGTACAAAAATGTGAATCTAATGAAGCGCGTTATAGAATTTTTAAATAATCTGAAAGAAAATATTTTAAGTAATCTAAGAACTTTGAAAGGCTGATAAATATATCATTCAAAGAATATGTTTAAAGAGATTTAAAACATAATTATAAAAGAAAATCTCTAGTGAACTATTATTTAATCAAAAATGTATCAATGAAGAGATGATATAATCTTAAATATAAACTATGATAAAATTGAAATTATTTAAATTCTATATTCAAGAAAACTCCTCTTATCATTTTAAATTAAGCTACTCTACATAAATTATCCTATGAGCCAAATATATAATAATCCATATTAAATTAAATTAAAATTGAAATAGTGATCTCAGTTACTCCTGAAACTGTAAGAACTGTAAGGGTAGTGGCAACTATTATGGATGCTATAACTAACACTGGAGGATTCATGAACATATTTAAAATTCAATATTTTATTTAATTTTTATTAAGATAAACGATTATTAATCATTGGTAGATTCTTTTTGTGGTTTGGTATATGTCTCAATTTTAAATAAATCTTTAGGATTTTATTACTGGTTTTCCAAACTAAACAAAGCGGCTTCTAAATTGATATGGGACTCATATATAAATCTTAAAAAAATTGAATGTTTAAAAAATAAATTCACTACCTGAAAATATTGAATTAGACTCACACTATCTTGCATTAATTTGCAAAAAAAAAACCTGGGCTCTTAATTCCCTTATTTTTAATTACTTTATTTATTTTATTGTTCGCAGTTATGAGTTTTCTAATAGGTTCGATATAAAAGCAAATGTTTTATTCTAACCTCATTTCTAAACTTTTTTACTAGAAAGTTAAGCAGACGTAAAAGGCTTCTAAGATTCGAAATAAACCTGACTTCGACTTTAAAATGCAAAATATTAGTGAAAAATTAGATGGAGAAATTAACTCTTTATATTTTTCGTTTTAAAAACATCACATTATATTTTATTCTTTCACTGACAAAAATTAAACTAATTAAGCAATTTCAAACCCAAAATAAAGTGACCACACTATCGATTATGTTTATTCTCATATTATTTTATAATTGATTTTTAATTTTCTCAGCTTTTGACTTATTTGGAGTAACTAAAGCGCCCTGATTTCAATATGATGAAATAGATCAAGGAGAATTTGTAAAGACTGTTTCTCTGTCTTCTTTGCCAGAAATAAAGCTATTTGTCAAAATCTTAGGACATTAGAAAGATTAAAGGCATGTTTAAATCTGGTGTGGCACTCTCAAAAGCAAAAATAATTTTTTTTTTATAAATAAAGAGGAGATTAAATTCAGTGTTAAATAAACTTAAAAACATTTAATATAGTACAATTTTAAATCAAAAGGCTCCTAATTTTTACTACAGATAGATTTTAATAATAAGAAAGGACTTTCGAGTTTTAGTGAATTAAATGCGTCATCCTAATTTTTATTCTTTGTTTCAATAAATAATAAAGTGTTTTATTTTAAATAGAATACTCTAAATAAAAATTAATTATTAAAAATGAATGAATGAATAAATAAATAAAATTTAAAAAGAAGAACTCAAATTAATAATCACATTCATTTTTTTAAATCATAATTTATTTATAAAGCAAATTTTGAGATATTGAAGATTATAAAGGCGACTTAAATCACTCGAACTTTGAGCTCAGTGATGCTTGGAAAATATAAGTCGAGATTAATTCCCTTTGCAAGGGAAAACATTTTATAAAGAGAGAAAGAAATCTTTTTTTTAATTATAATAATTTAATTAAACTGAGAGCAAAAACGATAGCAATGGATTAACTAGAAGCCTTCAAGATAATTAAATCATGCTTTAATTTCATTAAAATTATAATAGTGAAATATTGACGCAGGTTTCTTTAAAGGAAGTACTAGATAGAATCAAGCAGAGTAAAACAGACAGAAGAATCTTGAAATTATTAATAAATAATTTCTTTGAGCTATAAAATTTGATTTTTTTCTTTATATAAAGAAAGAAAAAGGAATCAGTAATAATTTTAATAAATTTATTTTATCTTTAAAATGGTACATTTATATTATGAACGTTTTAAGCATCCTCAAATTTTAATATCCCTCTTTAGTATTTAATAATTAATCTTGCAATTGGTTCTTCCTATTAAATTGCTGAATTTATTGATAAATTATAATTAAATTAAATTATTTGAAATTTCCACAATCGAAATGAGTTTTAATTTTATTATATTTTCTTAATTATTCCTATTAATTAAAAGTGTAATAAAAATAACTCTGAATTAAAATCCACTGCTTTTAGGTATATGCATAATTTAATTCTAATGCATGAATATACAAAGAGATCAAAAGATCTAAGACCATTAATCCTACAATAACATTTAAACCAAAATTAAAAAAACAAAGAGCAAGTCAATAAATCCGTCTAGCTTAACTGTACAAGGCACAGTGAGCTTCATTTCAACGCATTTTAATAGATATATTAATCATTTTTTAAAAAAATAATTAAATCTTGAATTCCCAGAAGCAGCAATATTGTTTGCCGATATTAATTTAATAACATGCACTTAAAATTTATGAGTGGATAAATAATTTCTTTTTTTAATGCTATTTAATGTTTTATGAATTATATTTCTTATATAAATTTAAATACCCTTTAAAACTTATGTTATTTCAGCTAAGACTATTTTTATAGAAATTTAAAACCTTAAGAACTTTATTTTAAGCTTTTTAAAAATAAGATATATATTTTTAAATAGGAAAGTTAAAATCTAGGGCCCGAGACGTGGCATCAAAGTGGGCTGGACAAAGGGTTGGGAAATCAGCCAGCCATTACTCAATATCTCTTCAAGTTGCATTTACCCTCTAGAGGCGATCTATAATTTATTAATCCGTCGGTGAATAGTGTGTTTAATTGAAGGATGCATGGGTTATGATGAACCCTGAAGCCATGCGAGATGAACACTACTCCCCAAGTTGGATATCCTGTCTTAAGATTAATGATCCCTTCTCTTTGATGGTAGGGAATACAAGGAGTAATCAGGAAGGAGAAGTAAGGGTGTGTTGTTTGCTACTGATTTGGTATCTCTTGAGGAGAGAGTATTTCAGGCTCCACCACAGGCATTATTCTTCATTTTGACAATTGAAGGTGTCACCTTGCACCGTTGAGTATTCTTGACGTACAAGAAGCTTTAGGGCATTTTTTTCGCCTTTTAGATTGACCAGCAACAACAAAGATTTTTTGCCTAAGCGTTGTCCATTCAGAATCAAGGAGCTTAGAGAGACATCTAGCGGGGGTTTCGTTTGTTCGGGTCTACTGAATTCGTCCGTCCTAATGAGCTGACCCTTGTCTCGAGAGGTGGTTACTCTAGTTACGCTTGTGCTCTTTAAATACCCTCACGGGGTTACTCCTTAACTTGGTTTAAATTCTGAAAGTCTTAGCTGGCTTAAGAGTGGTAATCTTGTTCAAGCTCAAACAAAGACAACAGAGTAAGCAGAGACCAAGTTCAAATATTAATTAGCAGCCCCAAGAAGCAGACGAATCTACAAATAGTAACTCAAAAACTCAAAGCCAAGAAAGATTGAGTGGAGGAATTACTTGAATCAACACCTTGCTCTTAATTTAGTATAACTACTTTAAGCTTTTTTGTTAATATTCTGGATTCATTTTACTAAGAGATAAATTTATCTCATTTTAATTTAGAGCTCATCTACTTTATAATTTTTTTAAATAAAAAATTCCGATATAGTTAAAAAGCGATTCATCTTCATTTTTTAAATTTTAAAACTTTTAGATTATGATAATTTCATTTAATTATTCCTTATGTTTTAATATTTCCTTTATTATCATTTATATTTTATATTAATCGTCTCTTTTTATAGCTTTAAAGCTATAACATAAAATAAATTTTACTTACAAATATTTTAGAATTATATGGTTGTATTCACCACATAATTCCAAAATTTTTTCATTTAATGAAAATAATCCTTAATAATTTTTTTCCAAATTTGTTAGAATTTTTATTGAACAAAATATTTTTAAATTAAGAAGAAAAAAGTTATTATACAGAATGCTATTTAGGCCTAAGTAACTAAAGGCTGATAAGAAGAAATAAAGTGTCCTCGCTCAAAGAATAAGAAGCTTAGATACAAATAAAATTATTTTAGTATATTCGTAACTATCATTTAAAAAAAATGGAATTTTAATGTCTTGATTTGAGCTTTATTTCGATGATTTCCTTTCCATTCTTGAATAATTGACAGTACTTGTTTAGTAATAATTTCAAAGGATTATTATAAATTTATCTATATTGTTATAAAATTTTAGATATTTAATAGATAAGTTTGGACACCCTATTTCATTGATGTATAAGGGGTCGCAGACTTATTAAACTGCTTTTGGTGGAATGTGCACTTTGTTATATCAAAATTATTTTCTAAATTATTTAAAAGAATTAAAATCTCAACTTATTAAAATAATTAAACTTCTATCATGATAGATATAAGTTAAATTTATAATGCTTTAGTAAAAGTCAAATTCAAACTTTCATTCTAGTTTCGTCATAGCTGTTGCGCTATTTAAAGCAAACCCTTTGGTTAAAGCAAGATAGATTCATTAATTTTACTTATCTAAAAAAATATATATTTAATTTTTAAAATTAATTTCAGTCAAGAATAATTATAGGCCAAATAAGATAAGATGATTTAGTAATTAAAAAATGGGAGAAATTAAACTGAAGAAGACAGAGTTTTACAATTGCAAGTAGAATCACAAATGAAAGAACGAATTAGGTTTATACTTAGAGTTAATAAAAAGGATTTCTAAGTCATTTTAGGACTTCATGATGTTTACTATGCACTATTAATATATCGGCGCCATAAAAGTTGGCGAAATCTAATATAGTCATCTCATTAACTAAAATTTTAATGATTACTACAGAGATATATTCTTATTGAATGCTTCATAGTTTTAATGTGCACAGTTTTAATATGACTTTATTAAAGTTGAGCGATGAGAAGAAGAACTGAATATTTTTTAGGCCATTCACCATTTAATTATTATTCTGATTATCAAAAGTTCTCATTTAAACTTCAGCCAGTAATTCATTTCAGTTTAATTTCTCTTATTTTGAATTACTAAATCAACTACTCGTATTTGACCTATATTTAATCAAATGGGGTTGCTAGCCTACTTCTTGGTCCAAATTTCCACAATTATACAGAGACAAACAGTGAATGTAACTAACTCGATATCGTACATCGATATGACAGACAAGTCCAACTATATAAACATCAATAAAGACAACTTCAATCTTGCCATGGGGTTTAGAAATTACAAAATAGAGGGTAGGCAAACTAAATAAAATCCCCAAAGTTATTGTATATGTCGCATATCATTGATTTTAGACTAAAGTTTATTGAAGAAAAAAACAATATCTTTTTTAATTTTTAAACATGTGGAGTAAATTTTTATAAATTCAGCCCCAATTTTTTAAAACTTTTCAGTTTGATTCTGTGTTGTCTGGACGAACGAGGACAAAACTCATGTCATCTGTGTTAAAACTTGTCCTTGTTGGCCAAATATTGCTAGAAAAATTTCAAACAAAAGGTAATTTTACGGATTTATTAATTCCCACAATTATAGGGAAAGCTCTCGATAAACATACAAATTATGAATGGGTTTAAAGCTACCTCTCTAAAGTTCAGTAAAAAGATTAAAAACAGCGGCTACTTACTGTTAAGCCTGGTTCCCTAGCCAGTACTTAAAAATCGGGGCTGAACGGATAATGATAGGATTGCAGATTTATTTTAATTTGAATTACCAAAGTAGAAAGTTAAAATTTAAAATCCAGCTTGCAAATAATATTTTAGAACTAAGCCTTGAAAACTTGCCGGCCATTATTTTGCTGCTAGTGAGAAAGAATTTCCTCTAAGCCCTATTAAGTTTAGTAAGCCTAGGCAAGATTTGAGGATATGTGAGAGAAGGAAGTGTGGATAATGATTCACCAAGTAGACTTCGAGAAGAGTAGTAGTGCATAAAATTAAATCGCGTCTGCACAAGTTTAACATCCTCTCTTTTTTATTGAGGAGCTAAAATGAGTAATAGATGCGATTAAAATCACAAAGGTTGATTTGAATCAGCTGTAAGACTATAGTAAAGCTTTACCTTCCTTAAGGGTTCATCATGTCATTGTTTCTCTAAGTAAAATTAACTTTGTACGATGGGGAGGTTGATATGGAGTTAGCACTTTCCTTATAATTGAAGACTTAGTGTGATAACCTACTTTAAAGTCATTATATTCTATTCTCCAATTTTCACTCTTTATGAAATCGTGGGATAACAATCACGTCGTTTGCTAATAAATGAATATACTAAAGTGAGGGTTTCGTCTGTTACTTATATATCTATTATTGTCCAACAGAGTTTCTATATTCTACCTATTATTATTATTTGATTGTTTATTTTATGAAAATTAATCAATTCAAATTTTAGACAAGATAAAGATATTAGCGGATTCATTCATGAGTTTACTTTGTATCTGAAAATAAATTAAAAAAATTAGGTATTTAAAACTCATTTATTTAAGTTTCTTATGAAATTACTAGATATAATTATTTTTATCCCCTATTCTTAAATCAATTTTAAATCTTAAAATCATTTTAGATCCCAACCTTATTGAATTATTTTAATTAAAATTATCATATTACAATATACTTACTATATAGATATCCCAGAGTATTACTTTCAAATTAAACGCTATATACACTCCACATAAAAATTTATTCTTTCTTCATCATTAAATTTAATTTGGACAAAGAGTAACATTCTGGAAATTTTCTTTTTAGATTCAGTCATTTTCTCATTATTTGGCAAATTTTGGCATTATTTTAGAGCGATTTTTTAATTAGAGAAGTTAAATTAAATCCCCAAAATTAAATAAAGTTTTTCACGAATGAAGAATCTGCATATAATTTAGATAAATAATAATTATAAAATTATAATGTAGATCACTTCAGAATATACTTTCATGAATAATATTATATCATTTTTACGAGGTAGAATTCTACAATCTTAAGTATCATACAGCTAAAACAATTTCTTAAAAATTCTTAAATTCCACTGTAGATGAAAATAAAGCTGAATTTTTTTTACAAAAAAAATGTAAAATGAGTCTAAAATTAATTCATGTTTATCCTTTTAAGTTGAGAATAGCTCTTAGAAGCAGTATT
This sequence comes from Tetmemena sp. SeJ-2015, assembly GCA_027382625.1. Taxonomy (NCBI): domain Eukaryota; phylum Ciliophora; class Spirotrichea; order Sporadotrichida; family Oxytrichidae; genus Tetmemena; species Tetmemena sp. SeJ-2015. The sequence continues at coordinate 35,454 of JAJKFJ010021673.1, forward strand.
ATTTTCAATTTTTAATTATAAAATCTTCATTTTGTAATTTAATTGTAATTGGTCAATACATAATTACAGACGGACACTGTAATTTACAAATATTTATATTTTAAGACAGTATAAGGAAGAATATATTTAGATAGACACAAAAATATGCTCCACTACTATTCCTGAAAATGATTCTCCTTTCAAAAATCTTGATAAAACCACAATGCTTTGCCCAGATAGTAGTAAATATATATATAATTTAATTGCTTGATATTAAATAGCGAATAATTATCCTCATCTCTAGGAGGGAATTTAAAATAATATGATTTACTCTAATTTAAATTCAACTGATGGATCTACTCTCTATGTGAAGATTGGTATATGCACTGACAATGGTTGGCTTAGGAAATTATATAATGTAACTGAAATAGAGGCTGGGAATGATTCGCGCTACCAATGCATGAAACTGACTGAAGATTCCTTTACTGGTATTGAGTTCTATTTCGATATATTCTCCTCTCAAAAGTACTTTGATGTCAATGACTTATAAAAAAAACTTATTTATTTAAACTTTGTGCAGCCTTTTAATTTATTAGGAATTAAGCATCCCTAACGGGCATATAATACTTAATCGATTTAAAGTAATTCACAGGCGTAACTCCTTGATCAGTTGTGCCACGTCACCGCGAAAGCCCATCGTCGTGCAGCCTTTTAAAACCACGAGTGTTTAATTTTATAAAGTCATTTGCATTAATTCTTTCTGAGGAAAAATGAGTATTAATACCATGAATACAACATCAAGAGAACGCAAGTTGAACTCCATGATTCTATAGTCGATTCATATATATATTAATATAAATACAAGAATTAAAGTATTTAAGTTTAAACATGGATTAAATAATGATGTCTATGATTTAATATTTTCATTTTAATTTCTGAAGCAATTTAAAATCGGTAAAAATTATGAGATTAAAAATGGGGAGTTCTATGACTTTTACTCAACTAACTTAATTTAAAAATTAAATTAAAATATTTTAAGCTTCTTCACCAATACTGCTAATTTGACAAGCCAGCAAGTTGATTATAGGTTGAATACGTGAATGAAAGCGAATGTTTTATACATAAATAGTAGTTAATTAGGAATTGTCTAAATAATAATTAACTTGAAGAACAAATGAGCACAAATCTTAATTAATTTCTCATTTTATTTTAGAGAAAGTGAGTGAGGAATGCATGTTAAGAATCCGCAATAAAGTTCAACACAGCTAACTATCCTCAATCAGAGCGCTCAGAGTAATTCTCCTTGCTTCACTCAAATAGGTAAGCTATTTTAACTTAACTCACAATGCTTTTTATAATTTTAAGAATAAGAAAGCATATATAACGTAATAGGCAAGATATAAGTAACTTAAATTGTGCTAAATTGTTGCATTTCTACTCTTGAATTGCTTTCCTTCTGAGACTAGAGCAATTATTTTTTCATGTACAAATAAAAGTTGTTTATTTATGAACCATTCGCCTTCAATTGTGCATTCGTATTCTACCTATAATATATTCTCAATATCATTCAAAATTGGAATTAAAGAGATAATTAAATCTTTGGAATGGCTTATTGTACTAAAATGCGAATATAATGAAGTGCGTAATAGAATTTTTAAAAATAATCAGAAAGAAAATATTTTAAATAATATAAGAACTTTGAAAGGCTGATAAATATATCATTCAAGAATATGTTTAAGATATTTAAACAAAATTATGAAAGAAAAACTCTTGGCGACCTATTATTTAATCTTAAAATTTATCAACCAATAGAAAATAAAGTATAAAGTATAAACTATCTAATTAAAATTATTAAATTCTATATTCAAAAAAACTCCTCATATTATTTTTAATTAAGCTACTTTACAAAAAAATATTTTATGAGCCAAAAATTTAAAAATCCATATAAAATTAAAATTGATATAGTGATCTCAGTAACTCCTGAAACCGTAGGAACTGTTAGGATAGTGGCAACTATTATGGATGCTATAACTAACACTGGAGGATTCATGAACATATTTAAAATTGTATTCTTTATTTAATTTTTATTAGGTTAATCGATTTTTAATCTAGGTTATACTCTTGGCATAGATCTTAATTAAAAATAAAGCTTTAGGATTTTATTTATGACATTTCATAACTATCAAAGAGAATTGATATGGGACTCATATTTATATTTTAAAATTTAATTTTTAGAAAATAAATTCACTACCTGAAAATATTGAATTAGACTCACACTATCATGCATTAATTTGCCATATAAATCATCCGCGCCCTTAATTCCTTAATTTTTAAATACTTTATTTTTATTTTATTGTTCGCAGTTATGAGTTTTCTAATAGGTTCAATATAAAAGCAAATGTTTTATGCTAACCTCATTTCTAAACTTTTCTACTAGAAGGTTGAATCTATAAATAGAGCAGAAATAAAAAAGACATAAGAGGCTTCTAATATTCAAAATAAACCTGACTTTGATTTTTAAACTAATTATGGAATTTCAAACCAGAGCTAAAGTAACCAATCTATTGATTATGTTTATTCTCATAATATTTTTTAATTTTAATTTGCTCAGCTTTTGACTTATCTAGGGTAACTAAAGCGGCCTGAATTTAATATGGTGAAATAGATCAAGGATAAATTGTAGAGATTCATTCTCTGTCTCTTTTGCCAGAGAAAAAGATATATTCTCAAATCTTTGGATATTAGAAAGAACTAAGGAATGTTCCAGTCTGGAGTGGCACATTCAAAAGCAAATAAAAATGTTTATATAAATAAAGAGCATAGCGAAATTAAAATATCATTACATTTAATAAAGTACAATTTTAAATTTAAATAAGACTAAATTTTATATTTTAAGATATAGAATTATAAAATTACTTTAGAGTTTTAGTTAGTTTAATACTCGATGATTATTAGGATTTTTTGTTTCAATAAAGTAATAAAGTGCTTATATTTTACATCATTGAATACATTTTATTAAAATTAATTATTAAAAATTAATGAAAAAATTATAATATTTAAAAAGAAGAACTCAACTCACAATTCATATTTAATTTTAATGATTAATTTATAAAGCAAATTTTGAGATTTTGAAGATTATAAAGGCGACTTAAATCGCTCGAACGTTGAGCGCAGTGAATCTAGGAAAATATAAGTCGCGATTGATTCCCTTTACAAGGGAAAACATTCTATAAAGGGAGAAACAAATATTTTAATTATAATAATTTTATTAAATCTGGAGCAATAACTTGAGCAGTGGATTCACTAGCCGACTTTAAGATAATAAAATCATGTTTTATTATAATAGTGAAATTTTGTCTCAAGTTTCTATAAAGGAAGTGCTAGAGAGAATCAAGCAGAGCAAAACAGACAGAAGGATCTTGAAATTATTAAAATAAATAAATTATTTTAGCTATATAGTCTGACATATATTTTCTTCTTTATATAATAAAAGGAATCAATCATAATTTAAATAAATTTATATTTTAAATGATCATCATCATTATTTTACGAGCGTTTTAAGTTCCTCAAATTATATTTTTAGAAAATTAAATAATAATCAGTGATTGATTAAAATAATAAATGGAAAGTTGCAACTTCGTGTCAGTTTAAATCGCTGATTCACACCCTTATCTGCAGCTTGTTCGATAGAGAATCAAAAATTAATATGAATTTATTCTATAATTATTACCTCAGCACCTCTCAGTAGCGAGATATTGTCTGCGCAGAATATTTAAATTTAAATATGAGCAAACATAGAACTTATGTCGCTTATTCCCCTGATCTCTAACACAAAAAGTTGCAAGGATAAAAAGCTTTTAGAATTTAATGCTGAATCGAATGGTGTAATTACTATATTAATTGGAGAAACTCCAACAGTTACGATTTTATTCCATTTTAATTTAATATGTAATTGAATTCTCTTTTTTTAATTAAATTCTCTGATATAATCTTGGAATTGGTTCTTCCATTTAATTTGCTGAATTTATTGCTAAATTAGAATTTTAATTATAAGAAGTTTCCAACACTTATTTATATTGATTAAAATCTTAATAAATATAAATTTGAATTAACCTCCAATAATTATTTTAAAAACTTTTAAAATGAAAATTAAAAAGGGTAAAAAGGTTGCCATCTCGAAACAATTTAAAAAAAATTTAAAAAAAAAGAGTAATAATTATAAATCACGATCCAAGGCACAGTGAGCATAATAGTTGTATCTCTGCCAGAAAGTACAACTATCTTAAATAATAGTTTAAAATGGCTAGACTATTATATTGAAGTTGATTACTATGAGAGCCAAGAATAATAAAAAGACTCAATTAAATTAAAACACTTTTTGCCTTTATTGACTATTAATTAAAAGAAACTTTTTTTAATTTTAAAATTCGTTTTAATATAAAATTTTTAAAAAGTTAAAATTTACTTCAGTTTTTTTAAAAGCGCCAAAAAAAATAAGGGGAATCACTTTTTTTATTAATCCTTTAGAAAAATTGGGTAATTTTAACAATAAAAAACAAAAAAAAAAATTCCAAAAATTAATTAAGCTTTAATTTTTTTACAAAAATATTTTAAAAAAAATTATATCACAAATTTAAATTTTTCACAATAGATGCGAATACCAAATTTCATTCGATCCAAAAAAGAATTTTAACTTTTTTTTTTAAATTTTCTTAGTGAAACTCAGAAAGTTTCATATACCTCCCGGAAAAAGGGAAGAGGTTCAGACTAAAAACTTGATTCTTCTCAAAAATAAGAAGTTAAAAATAGATTACTTTATCTGTATCTTATAAGTATAGACGCCTTTGGGCACCCGGTCTCACTTAATTACAAAGGAGAGGACTCCTTCAAATCTCTCTTTGGTGGAATTGAAAATAAAGATTGAAATTAATCTTATAATAATTTGTACACTGGTATGCTAGGCATGCTTCCTAATTTACCTGATTGTCGAGCTCCAAGCGATATTCCAAAGGCAGAGTTATGTAGTAGCAACTTAAATAGAGTACCAGAATCTATCTTTGCCTTTAAACTACATTACTTTAGACAAAAGCATTAATTTTTTAAATTAGCAACTTTGACATCGCAATCGGCCTGTGGCCAGACAATAACGAGATATACTATCACTAAAATAGAGCAGCTATTATTTATTTAAAATTAGTTTTATTTTATCGATAAGTGGACACACTTGAATATTACTAAGTTTATAAATAGCAGTTTTAAAGCATATATTATAGTATTTAAATTGTTTACATAATTTATGAAGTTCTTTTCAAATAAGCAACATACTCTTATGTAGATGGCGTCTATACCGAGAGTCTCATTGATATTATTCCCGTAAGGTGCACCACCGAAAATTAACGATTTTTGGGGCAGAAGGAGTTTGCAGTCAATCTAGGTGTTGATAAGGAATATTTGCTCTGCCCTCCAGATGACTTCAAATTTATAATAGGAGGTACATTAAAATATTTATTCTATTACTTTATCTCAATTAATTAATTATAAAATTGATATGTTTTTTTTTCCTGGAATAAAATTTTAATCTGACTTCTTAACCACCAAATCTTATAGTTATATTTTATTTTAAAAAAATTAATATTTTTTAAAAAAAGAAAAATTATATTATAAATTTAAATAAATTTAGTATTTTTTATTTTTCTAAATTTTTAGAATTGGTTTAGGTTTATTTTATATTTTACAAGTATAAACAAAAACTCATTCAAAATGCAAATAAAGGCCTGTGAGAAATAATAATAGTTTTTTATCATCATAAGTGAGCAATGGTATCTAGATAAGTTTTATGAGGGTACAGGCATAAACAAAACTTGCAAGCCGATAGATAATTCTACTCAGAACATATAAATATCTTATATAGAATTAACTTAAATGTTGATGTTATTGTCTCTCAGTTGTATTTTGATAGTGCTGATTTTATTTATTATCAAGATTTTGACACTCCATTCAAACCTACTATAGGAGAAATACAAAAAGAAATAAAGAATTAAAAGAAAGCAAAAGGTATAAAGCAGGTAGCAAATAAAATATAAAATATCTTTGAGGTTAAGAATTTTCTATTCAAGAAACTGAAATGTAATTAATTACACAAAATACAAATAGAGAAGATAAAATCTCGAAGAAAAAGAAAAATTTATTTTCACTTGTTTAAATCTAAAAATAAGCTTTAAATAAAACTCTTAGAATAACTCGCTTATATATCTGAAGTTGCTAACTACTGAGATTCAAAGATACACCTAGCTTATATAGACAACTGATGTAGAATTGCAAGGTAAGATATTTATCCCACATAAAGCTTTCCTATAGACTCTTTCTTAGCCAATAGTTTTAATGTCAAGGATTCTAGTTACTATTACCAATATAACTAAGAAATTATTTGAGAGTCTAAAACAATAAATAACATGAATTTATTAGGAATTAAGAACCCCTAACGGGCATATAATACTTAAACATTTAAATTTTCCAAAGGGGTCCTTTTCGGGAGTCCCAGAAAGAGGATAAATAGCATGAAATAGTAAAAGCATCATTGATTTTTTATTAGAGATTTTAAATTTTGTGCAAAACAGTATAGATTCATTGCTAATTTTAGTTCAAATCTTTTTAAATACAAAAACTCAAAAAAAATACAATAATGCTTTACACAACTAATTTCCCAACAATAATACACTGAAAATTTTAAAAATTATAATGATTTAATATTTAATACTATTTATAATTTAATTTTAGCTATTAAATTTATTCCCCAAAATAAAAAAATTGAAAAAAATTCAGAGTATAATTTATTTTTAAAGAAACAAAGTAATCTATTTTGCTAAAAAATTTTTTTTGCTTAAATAAAGAAACTATTTTTAATTATATAAACCCGAACAAAAATTTAATAAATTTTTTTTCCGTACCTTATTTTATTCTTATTAAATTTTAAATTTTAATTATTTTTCTTTTAATTTGATTATATTAAATATTTTTTAAATTTAAATAATTTTTTTAAAAAATTTAAGGGTTTAAAAAAAATCCATGAATTTTCAAATAAAATTTTTTAAAAAAAAGTTTTAAATTTCTGGAAAAAAATTTTTTTTAAAACCCTTTTTGGGAAATATTTTAAATTTTTTAAATTTATTTTTTAAAATGAAAATTATTTTAAAATTTAAAATAAATTTATATAATTTTTAAAAAAAAAAATTTTTTTCAAAAAAAAAAAAAGAAAATCCAAAAAAAAAAAAAATAGAAAAAAAAGATTCTAATTTTTTTTAAATTTCTTATATTTTAAAATTAATAAAGGCAAATTTTTAATTTTTTTGGAAATTTTTCTTTTTTTAGGATGACTTTAATTTATTTAATACTTAATTCTCAATAGTGATCTAACTTTAAAATTAAGTTTAGTGTTATTATACATTACACTTATTATTTCTCACTTTGAAAAACTTCCAAATTAATTAAGCCAATAATTTAATATCAGCAAACTTGATAATTTAAAAGACTCTGAATTAAAAAAACTAATTTCACATATCATCTAATTTTATCTTACTCATATTAATTGATGCTAAGTAGCTTCATAAGTTTTGAAGAGGGAAATTAACTTAAAATATAGAAATGCAAGAGCATTATTTATTTTTTATCGTCTGAGCGAACAATCGATTTTAAATTTATAAATTTATTTTGTATGACTACTAAATCACTAGATAAGTCTTCTCAAATTATTTCTATTTATTGTCACTCCTGGGTATTTAATTTGAAGTGGACTAGAAAAAGTTAATTATGACAAGGACTGTGAATACCTTACTGATGGCTATTTCAAACGCTGGAGGTTTCATGAGTATCTTATTTGCAGTGTTTAGCATTCTCCTCAAAGGCGTTTAAGAAAAAATGTTTTACTATACTATAATTAAAAATAAACAAGAAAATACTAATTTTGCTATAAATTTAATCATGATTTATTTATTGTATCTTTCTGGCAATAAGCAATAATTCAAAGCTTTTCTATTTTTACCTTTAATCAGCCAAAATTTGATAATCATAAATCTCTTAAGACTGCTGCAAGAATAGTCATTCATTAAATGCCATTGTCGAAATAAATGACCAATACAGAGTTTATGGATTCTCCTAACCAGAAATTATCTTAAAAGCACTAAAGGCTAAAATCTTAGTCAACCAAACTTTTCTAAGATAATTTTGAAGAAGGAGGAGGAAACCCAGATATTCATAGTTGAGATTTCATAGATTAAATAAGCAAAGGTCATGAAAATGAGCAGGTCAGGGATCAGCAAAACTTCAACAAACTAAAAAAGACAGGAATATAAGAAATAAAAGATGTCGCATCAAGTTTAATTTCTTATTTATGTGGCATTAAAAGACGAGAATCAAATCATATTGCCAGGTTTATTTGAATACCTGCTATCACTTTAAAGACCAAAGCTTCACTATTGCACAAAGCCTCTCTCAAGCATATTATAGTAGGAATTTTAATTAAAATCGGAGATTGATTAAAATAATAAATGGAGAGTTGCAATTTCGTGGCAGTTGAAATCATAAATTCAGCCCCTCATCTGCAGCTTGTTCGATAGCTTGTCAAAAATTAATAGGAGTTTCTTCTTTAATCATCTTTGTAGCTCCTCTCAAAAGAGATATGATGCCGATATATTTAAATTCAAAATAGAAAACATAGAACTTGTGCGCTATAACTCTGTATGAGGCTCCAACAAAAAAGTTTAAATGAAAAAAATTTTTAGAATTTTGATTGAATCAAATTGTCAAATTATTATTTAAATCTGACACACTTCAAATCAAAAATTAATTCCTTTTTAATTTAATATCTAATTTAATTCCTTTTTTATAAATTCCCCTTTTAGTTTTTTTTTAAAACAAAATTTTTTTTTTTTGAGAAGAAAATCTTCTTCAAAATCTTCGAAAATACTGCAAAAAAACATCTAAAAGTAATTGTTCGAGACAGGAAAGAATAAAACTATGAAGTTTAAAAGTAAAAAATCATAATTTATTTTTAAAAATATTTAAAAGACAATAATAATTTATAAATTAATGAAGCTGTTAGAAATCAAAAAGATTTTGAATAACGTAATCTCTGTTGGGGAGTTAAAGAAAATCATACTCTCTAAAACTGAAAGAGAGATGATGAAATATTCTCGTAAGAAAGTTTTACAGTTGCAAGATAAATCAACTAATAGAAAAATATTGAAATTTATTAGGGGTTAGATCATAATGAAATGAAACTTGAAACAAACATACCTGTGAAGAAATGCAAGGAAGTCTGACTCCATCTTTGAAAACTATAATTATTGTAATAAGTGATGAGAATTGTTAGATTAATTATTCTAAGATGTGGTGACTCCAACTTTAATTAAAAAGTGGTCGATTAAATTTTAAGAATGGAGTGGCGGTTAATTAATCAAAGATTCGTATAGGGTGGCTGGCGGCTGAGATTAAAGTTGTTCGACTCGCTACTACTACTACTACTACTACTACTACTATACTACTACTACTACTACTACTACTACTACTACTACTACTAATATACTATACTAACTCTATTTACTACTACTATTTACTATACTATATTTTACTATTTCCCTAACGAGTCGAACAAATATTTTCAAGGTAAGTTCATGCTTCATTTGTATTTACTCCATTTACTCAATTAACCTCGATCTTGTACTATAAGAATTAATGCAAAAAGATAAAGATACTTAGAGCACAATCAACTAAATAGTTAGAGACAGTAGAAAATGAAAAACTTGAGAAAATATTTTTAATTTTTAAATTGAGAAACTAAAGGAATTCTTAGAATAAATAAGCATTGCACAGGCTTGTGGTAAAGTACCTAAGTATCAACATAGATTAATCAAGTAAGATTATAACGCTACATTCTTTAACATTCTAACCCGTTTATAGATTGCTGATGCCTTAAAATGATTTCCCTGAGCAGAATAATATTGCTATTGTGGGAAAAGTATCAACAGAAAATCCAGATTTCAAATTGACTCACGATTTCTACACTTAGGATGGGTTCAGAACTTCTTAGAATTACACCTCCCAAGTAAATCAGGGTTTTCAAACTCAAGGAAAGAGGCAAGCAAAGATTCATTAGCTTTCGCACTTATTGGAAAGTGGGTCTGCTAGAATAAACCAAGCAAATCTTTAGTTAAACATGAATGAGCAAACTGCTTTTGATATTCAAAACTCGAGCTTACCAAGCTAAAATGGAATGGAGGATTGGATTTTGAAAGAGGAAAACTTACTTGCGTAAGAAGGTAACGCCTAGTCTAAGTGAGAGATAGTTTTCAATAAACTAAAATATGATGATGAAGCTTGAAAATTAAATCCCTATCATTTAAAGAGGAGCTAGAGCAAACAGAGAAAAAGAAAATGAAATAAAATGCTTAACAACTAAGGATAAAGATAGTTAGCCTGAAAAGGGAAATAATAAAATGCTAAATTATGGTAATAAATAGACTCAAAAGATAGAATATTCTCATGATAAAAGATTGTTATTTTTAGTATTTCTTGATTTCTGGAAAAGGAAATAAAAATTAAATGTTTATGTTAAATAAAACATTATGTAAATAATATAAGTGTAGATAAATAATTTCTAATTTCATCCCTAATTATTTAATAAATTATATTTCCTTTGTGAAGTTCTAACTTCTTAAAACGAAATGCTATTTCACCCTAAAGATCTTGCAAAAAGAAAGAACAAAAATCCGATTTTGTAAAAAGTAAAAAGCTTGAAATTCATAAATTATTTCTATAAGCAGTGTAAAATTAATCATTAAAATTTTAAAATATGATCCAAGTAAACACTTGTTATAAATAGATTTTAATTTTAGAAAGTTAAAGGCTTAATTTTTATCTAAAATTAAAATCTAATGACTTATCGAATTTATGTAAACCTTTTAACGATTTTACGAATTTCAAATGAATTAAACTTGATTATAAAGATCTATTTTGTTTTTATTTATGAAAAGCTTGGATGCATTTGGGCACCCAATTACTTTTATGTATAAAGGCTCATCGACTCACTAGACTTTACTGGGAGGAATCAGCACGCTTGTTTATCAGAATAATTTAAACATTGTTTAATTAATTGATCAGTTTGGCTTGCTGGGCTATTTCTTGTTACAAATTACATCTGTGTTCTAGAGATAAACAGTGAGCGTTACAAATTCTATTTCTTATGCGGATATGTCTGACTCTGCTAACTATATTCAAATTGACAAAGAAAATTTTGACCTCGCATTTGGATTTTAATGTTATTTATAATACTGATTTTACTTTTTCAGCAACGAGAGTGCTTACAATGCTGATCACTTTAGAATTTAAAAATAAAATATTAATTTAAGAATTTACCAAGTACAGTTTGAGAATTTATAGTATTAAGGGATTATTAATTTTGTTTTAATTATATTGTAAGAAAAAATTGGTATGATGGTTTTTATTTTAGGTTAAATTATATATCTTTTCAAATTATAATTGTCTAAATTATTTAGGTTATTAGACAGACTATTCAATTTTAATTAAAAATACCCCAAAAAAATAAGACTTAATTTATGATTACATTATAGAGTTGTAAAACCAATTTAAAGATGGCAAATATTTTTTATTTTGAAATGGCATTTATTAGGAGGAATAAATAGAGATAGCCACTGAAATTTGTAAAGATGATAGATTTCTGGGGCAAGCACATGTGTCAGAATCTGTTGGTGTAAGTAAATAAATATTACTCTGCCCAGCTAGTAATTATGATTTGCATATATTAATTGATTGTAATTTTTCTGTATCTCTGGTACGGAATCAATAATTAATTTTTTTATTAAATCATTATAGGATAAATACAAGTTAAAAAATAGGGGAAATATGTAGTTAAGAGCGATATAGAAATTGATATGAATAATTTGAGAAAATAATAAAGAGTTCGGATATCTCAACTCGCATTAGAATCAGAAAGTAAAATGAATTGAGTTAGATTGATAAAACAAGGAAAAGGTAGGGGCTGTATCAGCATTGAATAAGATAAGTTCGATTCTTTTATTTGAAATTAAGAAGTAAGGTAAAACTAAAAATAATCAGATAATATGGAAAGCAATAAATAATAGGGGATTAAAAGTTATTTAATAACATTCTTATGATTGACGATTTTCCATTTGTATTTATCCTATATTACTTGAATTTGTATTGAATGGAACTTATGGATCTGTGCTTAACATTAAAATAAGTGCTTGCACAAATGAATGGCTTAGGAAACTTTATAATGTAACCGAAAAGGAGGCGGCTAGTAATCCTAAATTCCAGTGTAAAAAGATGGCTAGTAACTTATTTGGCAATGACATAATGTACATGGATATGTACTCATCTACCAAATACCTGGAAGTCAAAGATTCTTAAAATTTAGCAAATTATTTTAAGACTTCAATGAACCTTTTAAGCCATCAAGTTTATCTTGAAATTAAATTGTAATTTATCAAGCCTTAATCAACAGTTCTTGATTAGACAAGATGAAAAGCAGATAAATGAGTATATAATAAAAAAGACAGCAGTCGAACTCCAAGACTCAGTGCTCGCCAATAGCTACGATGTTAAAAATGGATTTTACTATGATTTCCTCAAAGCCAACTAAATATATATATTCATCATCATTATTATATGGCTGAATGAATTTATTCTCTATTAATTAGGGATTAGCAAGAATATTAAATAAAACCGATAGGGAAGAATAAAATAATTTAAACTTAATTCTTAGCCACTAATATTCAGTCGGAAGTCTCATTTTTTATTTTTTGAGTTGTATATTCAATTCTGATCTCAAAATTATATTGCTATTTAAATTTTATTACTCATTTTCAAGAGCTCATACTTCTATTTAAGTAAATATTTTTATTAAAACTAATTAGCTAGTCCTGCGAATATCTCCACTCACTAAATTTTTTTGCTGCAGATAATTTAAATAGAAATATCGATTATAGCAACAGCAGAGCTGGGATAAGTTGTCCGGTCTGTGTCAACAATTTTAATGGCAATCTCTGATACCGGAGGCTTCATGAGCATATTATATCCATTATATTGCTAACTTTAATTAAGATGGAAACTAAATTTAGAAAGCCGTTCCACAAAAAATTGGATTTGAACGTGGTTTCAAAACTAATGCAATTATTTTTAGTAAAGGAGGCAGTAAATATGTTAAAAGTTTTCTATTTTTTGTAATCTATAACTAAGTGAGAGTATTTAAGACTAGTTGAATAAATTGAGTGAGTGAGGAGGTGAGATGGTGTGATGTCGAGTACTCTTTTGGAGTATTATGAATGTCTTGTTTCTTAAATTTTAGCTATGCTCTGTTTGACTTGACTTGAAAGTGTAAATTCCCGAGGAGGGGTCTCGAATCTTGTCGATAGGCCTTTATTAAAACTTATCATCTTTTACTGTTTTTCATTATGTCTTAATTGAAATATTTGATTACTTCTGATTCTAAAACGATCATATGCTGTTTACTCAGTTTTATAATGTGATATGGCATGCGTGATTACTTCTTAATTCCGCTTTCAGTAGTTAAATCCTTATTTTATTGTTCGCTCTGATAAGTCTACTGATAAGTTCCTCTCAAGAGAAGCTATTTTATCAAAGCATGATAGCTAGGCTCTTCTATTAGCATGTGGAACCCGAAAAAGGCTCAAAGCCTTCAACTATACAAAAGTTAAACTAGAAATCATAAATAGAAACAAGATAGGAATAGACTACTCAATTTAACCTTCGATAAGATGACATTTAAGATTCACTAGACTCCTTAACTATTTATTTCCTCTCTTCTTAGATTTATATCCTTTTAAGAGAAGCAGAAGAAAGTAGTTGCTAAAATATTTCCAAGTAAAGTGTCTGAATTTAGAAGAAGATAGACATTTACCCTCTTTAAATAATAAAAAGATCAAATAAAATTATTTCCTCTGCATTTGAACTATCTTAAATAACTTAAAAGGCCTGCTTTCAACTTCATACGCGTAAAGTTATGGAAAGTAAAGAGATTCCTTAGCTTCATAGTTATAAGTCAAATCTTATTTTAGTTTGTCACAAGTAAAGAGTCAAAAGACTAAGGACATTGATTAATGAAAATCAATAGCTCTTTGAAAATGGAGTCAAAAGATCCAACAAAAAATATTTAAGTTAAATTTTTACGCAAGGAAATAATTAATTTAAAATATGTTTTAGAATAAATTTGTAGATGAATAATTGCAAATAAGTTTAGACCTATATCTTTATTGTAATAAAATAGATAATCAATTTATTAGGTATTTCCGTTAATGATCGAAGTCTAAATTTGAAATTCTTAAGTTAATGAAGTCTATTCAGATATCGCAAGCTATGAGTTCAGTGATGCTTGGAAAATATCAATCAAGACTTCTCCCACTCACCTAAGAAAATATACTATAGAAAGAGAAGAAAATTCAATTTATTAATATAAGTTCGTTCTAATTTAGGTTTTTTAAACTGGGAAGACTGGAAATATAATCTTAAACTTTTGAACAATGAATTTTTTAGACTTTAACTGTATATGTATTAATGAAGAGTTTTTAACTCATCTTTCGCTTAAGCAGATAATGGAAAGAATAAATTAAAGTAAAACTGATCGAAGAATATTTAAATATTGCCATCCCCACTTTGTAAATTGAGTTTTGAGAATAATGTTATATTTGCTCTTTCATCGTAATTTAATAGTTTATTTTTTATAATAATTTCTCAAATTAAATAGATGATTCTGTAATTTCCTAGTTCATCTTATTTTTCTTAATTGTAATAGCTCCTTCCAGCTCATTTAGAAGCTTTTTATAAAGCATCTAATAAGATGAAACTCAAAATTTTGAATCAAGACAAAAGAAAAACTTAAGTTTAATCTCAACAGGAAATGGAAAATTGGGGAGACAGCCCTGCCTTGTTTGAAGATATCAGTTAATAGAAAACACTAAATGGTAGTATAATGCAAGAACAATATGACACAAAATAGAAGTCAAAACATAAAACAAAAGCTTATAGAAATCAGAATACAGATTAGCTTAATAAATATTTCTTTCTTATCAAGTAAATAATATTGTGAGAATTAATATACATATAAATCGTAAGTAAGATTTAAAATCTTTTAGAAAATTTTATAAAAGTTTTATAATTTAAAGAGACACAGGATAAAATAATAAATAGTGGGCTAAAGATTTAAAGCTCGTAGAATTTTTTGCTGCTAATTAACTAAATAATTTTTTTGTTAAAAGAGATAGTTCTGCCAAATCTCATAAAAATATTTCACTTTAATTCAATTGGTTAATCCTATTATCCATATAATTCTCAACTTTATTAATTTTTCAATTTTTATTTTTTTATCAGCACTTGAAGATAATTCCATTATTCTTAAATTGTTTTGCTGTAAAAAAAATTGATTATAATTTATAAATAAATTTTGTTTAAATTGGTATTAGTTTATTTGAATAACTTATGGAAGATTTTTGTTTTGAGAAAGATGAATTTAGCAGCATAGATTAAATGAATACCTCAAAAATTACGAAAGAATTTCTAAAGTGATTCTGTATTCATTATATTTTTATGTAATATTTTCTCCTTTTTCATTTATAATTACGCAGTTTAATAATTTTTCTCATAATACTTAAAAATATGATTAAATCTTCTTCATTTAAGAATTCTAAATTATAGAATAGAATATTTAACAGTGCTCGGAGTTAAATTTAAAACTTAAGAGTTTAGAAACTTAATACACCAAAATTTTTTAAAGATTTTTGATCTACTTTGGAAATTTTCTCCACAAGCAAACAAAATTAGTAAATTTTATTTTTTTTCAAAACTAGAAGTAAGTTGTCTTAATATTTACTGGAGTAAAGAAAATGAATAATTCAATTTCATATTGTAACTCTAATGAAAGATCGTATAATTTAAATATTTTTTTGACTATGCTCTCTCTATAATTATTTTTCTTCAAATTCTATTTAATTATGACTTTGATTAAATGAGAAAAATATTCTTATATTAAATTATTATAAACTTAATTTATTTATTTAATTTAATCAATGATTAATTATACCTAACTATAAAATAAGTTTCTTCCTTTTGTTATTTACCTAAGTATTATTTACTTAAAAATATTATAATTCCTTGAATATAATAATTTACTTTTATGGATAATTTTAGTGCCGATCTTAATTTCTTTATTCTTGTTAAACTAGCAATAAAATTAATATTGATATCTGTTATTAAATTCTTATGACATCTAAAAATAGATGGATAGATCAATAATATATTTTCTATTTTTATCGTAATAATTTTTTATAAATTATAGTATTTCTTTAATAAATATTGAAGACGATTGACTCCAATGTTATTTCGACCGAAAGAGCTTCCAAAAAGAAAGAATAAAAACCCATTTTTGCACAAAGTTAAAAGCTTAAACAACTTTTATTTATTTATGCTTTGTTCCAAATAAATAATCATAAATTATAGCAATTTATTTTTATATTTAATTATTAAACTAGCTAAAAATAGGATTTCTGAAAGAATGAGCTAACAATCGATCTAGATTTCGAAAATATTTGTTACTTTTAAGGCTGTAAAAATAAATATAATTTTTTCTATTGAAGGAGAGATATTTATACCTTTAATAAAATTCTTAAAGTCCAATTTTTAATTTATTATAATGAAGCTTGGATTCATTTGGGCACCCAATTGCTTTTATGTATAAGGGCTCATCCACTCATTAGACCGTACTTGGAGGAGTCAGTACACTTGTTTATCCATAAATTTTAAATTTCAATTTATCAGTTTGGCTTGCTGGCTTACTTCTTGTTCTAGATAACATCAGTGTTCTAGAGGCAAACGGTCAACGTTACAAATTCTATTTCTTATGCAGATATGTCTGACCCTTCAAACTACATCCAACTTGACAAAGAAAATTTTGATCTCGCTTTTGGATTTTGTATTTATTTAATTTAAGAGATTTTACTTTTTCAATAATGAAAGTTCTTACAACTCTGATCACTTTAGAATTAAAGTGATATAAAATATAATTTTAGAGTTTACCAATTGCAGTTTTATAACTTAAAGTATTGGAAGAATACCTTATATCAGGTTTTTAGCTTACCTCTTATAAAATATTTTCTAGTTTATAACCTTAAGTTTGTGCAAATTTAAGTCTAGTTTTTATATTATAAGTATAATTATGTTAGTTTGCGAGACTCTTTAAATTTTATTTTAAAAATGCACTTAAGATATAAATATATTATATATTTCTAGAATTATAATACCAGATGAGAGATGGCAAAATTGAATTTAATTGTTAAATGGCATTTATTAGGAGTCTTGGGAAGAAATAGGAACTGAAATTTGTAAAGATGATAGATTTCTAGGATAGATTGATGTTGCGGATTCTTTAGGCGTAAGCAACAAATTGATGATCTGTCCAACTAGTAATAAGGCTAGAATAAAATTCATATCCTTTATTGATTTAAACAGGGAAGAGGAGTTAAAATTCTGATAAAGTTATATTTGCTAATTAGGTCTCGAACTTCAGCCTGTTTGAAATTAAATAAAAATAAATATGAGTTTCTTCATCTACAATTAGCTCCATCTAATATTCTTTTAACATCACATTTCAATTTATGTATTGCCTCTCTTAATTTCCTCGCAAAGTAATGGGATTAAAAGTTTACAGAAAGACTGTTCTATCGAGCGGTATAAAATTAATTTAATCTTATATTATGCGACTGCCGCCATTTAAATTCATTTAATTAATTATGAAGTTAATTCTGATATTAAATAAATTATTAGCTCTAATAGTTATTATAATCGAAGAAATTAAGAGGGATTTGGGAGGAACCATAAATTTCAAACAAAGAAATAGGTGAATAAAGACTAGTCACAGGCTGAAACTACGTCCTCGCATAAAGGTAGTGACCCAAAAGAAACGATGAGCTAGATCATATTTGCACATTTGATAGCAAACTCTCTGAACTACTGACTATTACTCGACATCTCTCTGCCAAAAACTTGAACTCCTATTCTCTGTTTCAGAAGAATATGATCGTCGAAAAATACTAGTAAATCTATTCAATGAGTTTTTTGTCGATTTTTATCACCTTCATTACTTCTTGTGGGCTCTACTATTTCAAGAGAAAGGATTATTAATCTCGAGTCGAGATCTAATTTGGGGAGTAATACTCTTCCCGAAAGTTTTAGGGCTGAAAATAACTCATATACCCTTTAATTAACTACTTATCACTATTCACAGATTGCTTAGTACAGAATAGCCTCTAGAGTATAGTAAAGAGCATTGGCATTGTTTAATTGTTGTAAATCTTTCTACCCTTCAACAAGCCTGCATTGGTACCACTTCCCTAGTTCTACTTTTATCTTTCTAATTTAATATTTTAATCTAAATTTTAGGGTTAGTAATTTTTCACTGTCATTAGGTCGGAATTAAAAGTTAGTTTCTGATAGTATCTATATAGATTTTATTTAATTGAATGCGACTGATGGATCTGTTCTTCAAATTACCTTACTTCCCTGTACTAATGAATGGCTAAGGAATCTATATAACGTAACCGAAAAGGAGGCAGCAAACAATCCAAAATATCAGTGTAAAAAGATGACAGCCAGCTTATTTGGAAACGATTTTATATACATGGATATGTACTCATCTACCAAATACCTCGAAATCAAAGACTCATTAATATTGTCAAATTCATTTAAGACAATCAGTTAATAAGAAAATTATAACCTCAGTAACCACTTGCTCTAAAGTCAACGTGAACTCTTCTTAAATTTCTTTTTTCATAAGGTAAGTGAAGAAAAGCCTTTTAATTATGGGAGACTTTCATTATGATAAGTCATTAAAGCTTGCTGAGGGTAAAATTTCTCTCAAAATTGGACCCTCCTATCTCTTGATTACTGATCCTTCGGATATGAAAAACCCGTAGGTGGAAATATCGTATAAGATTGAAATAAAGGGCTAGGAGATTATAAATGCAGTTGAAGAATCAGAGAGATTATTAGCCACTTGTAATATTTGGGAGGGACTGAAGTGCACCTGCCCCACCTTTTTTATGGTCAAAAATGCTAAAAAATCGTAAATTGAGGCCGAAATCGGCCCAAATTGCCAAAAAATGAAGAGATTTTGGCCTTGAAATTTCCTTGAGGGTCAAATTTCATGATTTCTATTTCTTCAGAAAATGATCTATTTTTTGTTTTTTAAGACTAATTTTGAAGACTACTTTCATTTTTTGGGATTTTATTTCCTTTTTATTACCGAGCTACATTTTAGCTCCTATATATTCAGCTTCTTCAAAA
Organism: Tetmemena sp. SeJ-2015; assembly: GCA_027382625.1. Taxonomy (NCBI): domain Eukaryota; phylum Ciliophora; class Spirotrichea; order Sporadotrichida; family Oxytrichidae; genus Tetmemena; species Tetmemena sp. SeJ-2015. The sequence goes on from JAJKFJ010021673.1 coordinate 54,819, forward strand.
GAGCGACTTAATTATATACGATGATCCAAGATAGGTGGGAGAAGTTATGCATGCATCTTCTAAGAATTTTAATCAATTTGCTAAAACTAATCAATAAAGCATGTTTTATTTTCTAAATAGTATACTAAGCTCTTCTCTTTGAGTTAAAGTCAGAATTAAAGAGCAAATACTGCAACTGATGAAATTATCTCGACTTAGAACTTAGCTTGACATATTCTTCTTAAATAAATATAATCGATGAAAGATTTCACTAAGTTGGAGAGGAAGTCAAATATCTGCAAAATTTATAAACATTGAAGGACAGATTTTATTTATAGCGTAAAATTGGTCTACATAAATTTAAGACCTAATGCTTAGTTGGTAAATTTGATTTAATATACATTTTAGTTATTTTCTGAAGAAATCGAAATCATGAAGTTTGACCCTCAAGGAAATTTCAAAGGCCAAAATCTCTTTATTTTTTGGTATTTCGCCGATTTCAGCCTACTTGGAAGATTTTTTAGCATTTTTTACCATAAAAAGGGGGCAGGTGCGCTTGTCCCCTACCTGATATTTTTAAATTATTACTTGATAGTAGCACCTACACCATGGAGTCTCTCTAATTTTTTTCCAAATTAATTTTTCCCCCTCCGATTATATCTTTTATTCTCGCTCATGCTCTATATCTTGCGAGAAAGGTGAACAGAGTTTAAGATTGCAGGAAGTTCTTTAAGGGATGCTAGGATGTTAGGCATCCACATTTATTCATTTTCTGTCAGTTCAGGGGGGTAGTGTTTCACTTCTGAAACTGTGACTTCATGTACTTTAGAATCGTGTGCAGAAAGCGGTTCCTCAGGTGCCATAAGTTGAGTTATAAAAGCCATGAGGCCTACCTTAATTCTTTTATTCTCTCATTTATGACTTCGATTAACCTTTTAAGCCATCAATTTTTAAGTGTAGTTATTTAATCAAGTGTTTTTCAATCATTCCTGATCAGACAAGACGAAAAGCAGATAAACGAATTTATAATAAAGAAGACTGCAGTTGAACTCCAAGATTCAATAATCGCAAATAACTATGACATTAAAAATGGCGAGTACTATAACTTCCTCAAAACAAACTAAATTTATTTACATCTCTTTATAATCAAGATAAAAAAATATATGCTCATTTGTTTAAACTAATTTTCTAGTCCAGCAAATATCTCTTCTCACTAAATTATTTAAGTGCATTTATATTAAATCGACATAATAATCTAAGCGACAGCAGAGTAGTCGTAAATTCTTCGATCAGTGGCGACTATTTTAGTGGCTATTTCAGATACAGGAGGCTTCATGAGCATATTAAATTATTAGTATTTTATTGTTTGCCTTAATTAGTATACTGATTAGTTCCTCTCAGGAAAAGCTCTTTTATCAAAGCATGATAACTAGGCTGTTCTATTAGCGAGTGGAACCTGATGGAAACTAAAAACTCTCAACTGTATCAACTTAAAATTTGAAATCATAGAAAGAAACAGGAGGATAAGAATAGTCTACTACTAATTTTAACCTCTGATAAGAGGCAGCTCAAGATTCTCTGGACTCCTTATCTTTATAATTTAGTTCTTTGCAAAATAAGGGAAAAGTTGCTAAAATGTTTTCAGTCCGAGTTTAAAATCCTTTATAAGGTGAAGACATATACACTCTTTAAATAATCTGAGTATGTAAAAATTATTTTTCTCTGCTTTTGAACTATCTGAAATAACTTCAAAGGCCTTCATTCGACAATATGCGCCAGCAACTGTGGAAAATAAAAAGATTCCTTAACCAACTAGATTTTATTAAGTTAAATCTTAAAATATTTTAGTGTGCCATAAGAGAACAGTCAAAAGACTAAGGAATTTGATAGATGAAAATGCTCTACTCTTTGAAAATGGAGTCAAAAGATCGAACTAAATTAAAATGGATTATACTTAAAAGTTAAAATATTTTCATATTTATTTCAAAGCTCTTTCTATTAACTTAATTTATTTAAGAAATGTTTTTGTTTCAATTCTAAAGATAAAAAGGGAAAATAACTGCTCCTGCATTTAGAGTGAGCAGAAAACTCTTTAAGAAGATATTTAAAAATAATTGGTCGCGTCTTAAGTACAAAGAGCTGCATATTATAAAAATAATAATTTAAATTATTAATAAGTTGCTTCAGTTGAAAATCTTCTTAAAATTAGAATAATGACACTTTTTGTTTAACTACGATATCTAATTTATGATCGAAGTCTAAGTTTGAAATTCTTAAATTAATGAGGTCTATTCAGATATCGCAAGCTTTGAGTTCAGTGATGCTTGGAAAATATCAGACAAGGCTTCTTCCACTAACCTAAGAAAATATACTTTAGAAAGATTAAACATAAATTATACTTTTATCTATTGATCTTATTAAACTGGGACTATGGGAAACTTGATTTTCAAGCTTTAGAACAATGAAAATATCAAGTTTATATTTTTTTTGTTTTAATTATTATGAAGAGTTTTTAACTAATCTATCTCTAAAGCAGATAATGGAAAGAATAAACTAAAGTAAAATCGATCGAAGAATATTCAAATATTGATTAATTCTCCTCATTATAAAAAATATAAATACAAAAAGATAAATTATATATTGCTTTATAACAAGATATTAAACAAATTTTATATTGCATCCTATTTTATGTCTTCTAATTTTTTCTATCATTAAATTTAATATTTTGAGTACATTTTATATTTTAATTGTGATAACTTCTTCCAACTCATTTGAAAGCATTTTATAAAGAATCCAAGCAAAGGTAGATGAAAATTTAGAAATAAGAAAAAAGGAGCACTTAAGTATAATCCTTACTAGAGATGGAGCAATGGGGAGATGGGCCGGTCATGTCTGAAAACATAAGCTAATAGAAAACACTAAATGTAAGCAAAATGGAAGAAGAAGAAAATGATACACAAAGGAGGTCTAAGTAAAATACTAGGAGTTTTAGAAAACATAATTTGGACGAGCTTTCATGAATTATCTTTTTTATCATAAAATTAATTATATTAAATGTAATCTTAAATTCAAAAATCTCATTCAATAAAGAATTTAAAATGTACAATTTACAGTATCTTCTTAAGTAGTATAATTATGAAAAATAGCGATAATAAGATCGTTAGTTAGTATTAAAATTATTTTATGAATTAAGGTATAAATATGTCTTTGAACTATATAAATAAAGTATCTTGTATTTCATTAAACATGCTTTCTTAGTTAAATATAAAAATTAATGTCTTTTTTCTCTCCCTAAGGATTTAATAGTTTTAAAAATCTATTTGATTAAAAAATAAATCACTATATATAAGATATAATATTTAGATAGCTTGCGGATGATTATGATAAAGAAGAATATGACAGCTTAGATTAAATCAAAGCCTCAAAGATTCATAGAGGGTTTCTAAAGTGATTTTTTATTCATAAATCTAAATAATTCTTCTGTTCCTTATCATTTCAGGTAAGAAATTTACAAAAATGCTAAACTTAATAAATTAAATCATCAATCGATTTATTGCTTTATTTTTCTTTGAGAATTATGATTTCTTCAACTTACAAGCAATCAAAAATAAAGAGAAGAATACTAAACAGTCTAAGGAGTAATTTATTTTTACTTTAAGAGTTTGGACACTTTCGGCCACCCAATTTCCTTGCTATATAAAGATTCAAGCACCTATCAATCTTACCTAGGTGGCTTCTTCACAATCATCATATTCAATATAATATTTTTACTTATAAATCTTGTACAAAATAGGCCTGATGGTATATTTCCTAGTTCAACTAGTATCTGTAATTAGAAGGGACGTGTATAATGTAACGAATTCAATCTCTTACTTGGATCTTTCCTCAAACTCGACCTCAATAAATTTGAACTAAGACAACTTTGACTTTGCAATTGGATTTTATTTTCTATTTAAAAGGATTCTACTCAAGTTATGATGACGCTTACAATTCTGATTAAATTTAATAAAAGCAACATTTTTATATCTATATGATGTGTTTTAGATATACAGAGTTATTTTCAAAGCTAACAACTACTACATTCAAGATGAAAAACTAATATATAACATTATTTTATAGATGGAGAATTTATTCAGGAAGAATATGAAATTGGAACTGAAATTTGCCAGGGAGACAGATTTCTTGGACAGAAAGCTTTTTACTAGAGCTTGGGTTTAGACAAAGGAGTGCTACTTTGCCCAAAAAGAGACTTTAAAATGAACTTGTCTGGAAATTAAATTAGCAAATGATTCAAATTTTAGTCTTTATAAATTCAAACAATGGGTAGATAGTTCATATCAGAATAGACAAGTGCAATCAGACTTGGTTAGATAATTTATACAACAATCTGAATTAAAGTGGTGTCTTGAATGCGCCAAGCAAGCATCGAGAGTGCTAAAACTATAGTCAGATAAATTTTGAAGATATGAATTATCAGATGGAGCTCTACACATCTCAGAAATACTTTGACACCAAAGATTAAACTGTAATGAATTTATTTAATTTTATAAAGATTTTGACAAACCCTTGAAATCTAAGAATAATTTTAATTTATTTAAAAGAGCAAACTATTCAATTTTGCTAAAATACTTTCTTTATTTATAAGATTAGAAACAAAAGTCTTGGTTTTTTTTTTTAAAAAAATTATACCAAAAAAAAAAAAATTTAAAAATAAAATTCATTTTAAAAAAATAATACTTAAGTTTTTATTTTTTTTAAAATAAATCTAATTGTTTTTTTTTTTGAATTATTAATTTACATTATTTTTTTATAAATAGGGCAATTTATTTTAAATTTAATTTGCATGATAACTAAGATACTCAAAGCCAAGACTACTAAATTAACTCTAAAAATGCATTTTAATCTTATACTTTAACTTACGTTTACAGTATGGCTCTGTCAACTTCTCTAAGCTGAAACATCAAGAATGTTACCAATCACAATATTATTTTAAATTTAGTGATCCAACTTAATCTTGATTCAGAGACAACTCAAATAGAAAGATCTGTAGACACTTTGCTAGTGGCTATTACCAACACAGGTGGCTTTATGAGCATTCTTTATGCAATCATAAATATCCTTATAGCTTCATTACAAGAAAGATTGTTTTACCAAAGCATTATTTCAAAGCTCTTTTACATCAATTCAGATTCAAAAGCCAACCAAACTTCCAAAAAAAATTTAAAGGCGTTTTATTGTTTAATAATTATGTTTTTGACCATTTTTTTTCAAAAAAAACCCAAAAATTTCAATTCCCAAAAATTCTTGAAATTTGATTTAAAGTTTTAATTTGGGAGAATATAAACCCTATTTAATTTTTTATTTTAAAACTTGATATAATAGAAAAATTATTACTTTCAAAACTTAAATTTTTTTCGGTTTAAAATAAATTTTATTTTTTCTGAATGACTAAAAATCTCTTTATTTATTTTCTGTAAGCGATATTCCAAAAGAACTCAATATAAGAATTACATTCAAAAGAAGAATCTTTTCAAAAATGGGAAGATGATAAAAATAATTTTCCAAGATTAAAGTAAAAAAAAAAAAAAAAAAAAAAAAAAAAAAAAAAATTTTGCTAAATATCAATAAAGGCTGCTCCCTTATTTGAAGGCCAATTTGCTCGAATAAAATGAAACTTATATAGATATATTATATTTTATTCTTCCTAATAGAGATTAACAAGCAGTTTATTGAGTAAATTAAGCACAGGTAATGATCTTTCTTTGAAACTTTCACTTGCTTAAATTCTTCACAAAGCAATAGATAATAAGACTGACTCCAGGATTTAATTCCCCTTTTTATTCTTAGGATTTTAAAGTAACTTATACCAGAAGACTTGAAAGAATTACATGAGAGGATTTTAAAATAAAAGAGACTAGATAACTCATCATCTCCACTCTCTAATATAGATAGGTTGAATACATCTCGATAGCTTAGTAATCACTAAGAGAGCAGACTGTCAAAGGAAAGAGAACTGAAGAAGATGGATACACTAGAACATCTCAGTCAAGTAACAAGTAGGACTCAATTAAAGAGAGAGGATAAGCATAAAATTAAAAGCAAGAGGAAGCTTTAGGAATTAAACAGGCTCTAAAGCAACAGCAGCTTCCAATATCAAACTTGTAGATGTATCAAACACTTTGGATTAGGATCAAAATGCTCTTGAAAATTTGGATACAAAGAGTTTAAATATAGAAACTAAATGAACGAATATGGATACTATCTTGAAAGATACTCCTCGAGAGAATGGGCTACTTATTAGAGTAATTTAAAATTAAAAAAAATCTTCCTTTTTTTAATAAAATTTTTAAGTTTTTTTTTTTATTTTTTTAATTAAATTTGAAAAAAAAAAAAATAAAGATAAATTGGATTTGTGTTATAATCATTATTACTTTTGAATTTGTTGAATCATTTTTCGGGCATTTCGATTTGACTTTGAATTTGACTGAATTTTGAATTTATCTCTGTGTAAGATGGGATGTTATAGGGCTTGGAGATGGAGTGGTAGACAGCGCAGACAATTTGCCTGAGTGGTTAAAGGGTCAGACTCGAAATCTGATGGGGTCTCCCCGCGCAGGTTCAAATCCTGCAGTTGTCGATTTTTATTCCACCCTCCTTCTTTTGTAAATTAAATTAGAGTATCACTTGCACTTAGAGTCAACGATATTTATTTTGAATTGTAAAATTTTAGTATAAATTAGTCCATTTAAATGGCTTCGCTGCAGAAACCTCCGGTTTAGAAACCAAAATAGCAGAGCTCCTCCGTCTAGAGACCTCCAACTGCTTAAAATTAACTCCTGTAATAAAACCAGATGGCCTAAGTAAAAGCGGACTCTTAATAAAGGCAACTTTCTCAGGATAAGTAAGTTAAATTATTAAGCTTTAGAGAAGTGCTTATGTATTTTTAATAGACTCACTCCCTCAAGGAAATTTGAGAGAGACTCTTAAAATGAACTCATTCAAAAGTAAACCTCTTCAAACTCATAAGCAAAGAATCAAATCAATAACATACTCAGCTAATAGTTGTAGCCATCAGTGCAAAATGTGCTACCTCCCAAAGTTTTGGCAGAGTCAATAGACTTAAGCAACTCTTTAATCAATAATATTGAGCAGAGGATAGGAAAAATGAAGGGAGTAATTGAGTTTAAAAGCTATTTATTTACTTATAGTTGAAGAATAAAATAGTGTAAATTAATGAGACCTTGAAAAGATCTTCTCTCGAATACTAAAATAGCCAAGTTTTATAATCGCAAGCCTTTTAAAATACCGTCTCAGAAATTCAAGAAAACCTTGAATCAATAGACTATCAGTCAGATAAATACAATAGGACAAATGCAGTCAAGAAATCCATGATTTATAAATTGTTTCTACATTTTACTTTTTCTTGATTAAAAGTGATGTGAGGCAGAAGTTGAAAACTCTCAAATTCAACATAGCTTTTCTAGATAGGATGCTTGACTCTATGTTCCTAAGTAGTTTGATGAATTCTAATAAGCCTCGCTAAAGCAGCAGCGATGAGAAAAAGTCTGTTAATATTCCCTATTAACCTAGTGGAGTTAGCACTGCAAGCTTGTAAGTTTTTATTTACTCACACTATTTAGAGATCTCCAAAGGCGAATAAATGAAATGGATAAATAGCTTGAAGAGCTTAGAAAGCAACAAATCCAGTCTGAGGAAAAAATAATGAAGTAGCAGCAGAGACAGAATATTGACTAACTGAAGAAAGAAAAGGCAGACATAAGAAAATAAGAGGAAGAGGAGAGAAGGATGGCTATGATGAATTAAATAGAGCAGCAAAGCAAATAGCAAATGCTGAGTTAGCAGGCAGAGAACTATTGCTTTGAAGCAGATTGTCTTTTCTTTGGCTTTGGCCAGGAGCAAGATTTATAGAAGGCACTTGACTTATACTAGAAAAGTGCTTAACTTGGAAATCCTAAAGCTATGATGGCACTGGGTAGAATTTATGAGAATGGTATTGGAACTAAAATAGATTTCATTAAAGCCTATTCGTACTATGATGCAGCTGCAAGTTAGAACGAGCCTTATGCCCTTTATTGGCTAGGAAATTAATGCGAAGTAAGTTTTATCAATCTAAAATTCAATATAGTTGGGTCAAGTGCCTGAAATGAATGGGATTCCTAACTTTACGCTTGCTCTATCCTTTTATAAAAAAGCAGCAGAGAAAGAATGCAAAGAAGCATTTTACAAAATAGGCTACTTTTATCAGTATGGGATAGAGGTTGAAAAAAACCTTTAGCTGGCAACTAGAAAATATGAAGAGGGAGCTGCTTGTGTAAGCTTTATCCTATCTCAAACATTTATAGGGAGATGAAGTGTGCATGAATGCATTAGGATCCTTGTTTTATAATGATTAGAAGGATTATCGATAAGCGTTCGAATGGTTCAGGAAATCTGCAGCCAGAGGATTTGCTAGGGCTCTCAACAATCTAGCAGTGTGCTATGAGCTTGGTCATGGAACAGATGTTGATACCGATGTAGCACTATAGTACTATTAGGAGGCAAGAAAGAAGGGATATCTTCCAGCTACTAAAAATCTAGCCTCTCTCTATTTTGCGAAAGCGAAACTCTCAAAATCAGAGGAGCTATTCAAATAAGCAGCAGATATATACTTTGATATTGTTCAAAAGGATTAGACATAAGCAGATATCTATTTCAATCTTGGCCAAATGCTTGAAAATGGATAAGGACTTGACAGGGATTTTACTTCTGCATTTAGATACTACAAGTAAGCTAAATAAGCGACTAATCTTAATTATAGGAAATCTGCAAGTCTAAACTATCCAAAGGCTTACACAAAGTGTGGTGATTTATTATACTCAGGTAAGGGCTGTGGAAAGAGAGACAAAGCAGAGGCATTTAGGTGTTATCAGAAGGCTGCAAGTCAAAATGATCCCGAGGCTCTAAATAATTTAGCCTTGATGCTTGAAAATGGTTTCGAGGAAAGATTATCAGATCCAATTTAAGCAATTGAAGTTTACAAGAAAGCTATAAAGTTTGGGAGTTCCGATGCTGCTATTAACTTAGCTCTTATTTATCTCAATGTAATTAGCATTTTTTCCTGAAAATTTTAGGGAGAATTTGTGGAAAAGGATACTAATCAGGCCAAAGCTTTGCTGAAGTAGGCCTTCAAAATTGGAAATGAAAGAGCAGTAGAATATATGATAGAGTATTCAATAATAAAGAATCGAGCTGAACTAGATGGTGAGATGCAAATAGCAGAGGATGAGCTAACTTCAAATATTGCAATGTCCTCAAATGGATTTAACCATATAAGCAATAACTTACAGACTTTTTAATCGAAACGCACGATACCTCCCATTGAAGAAAATAGATCTAAGGATATGAATGTATTTAATAGCACCAGTGCAAATTGGGTAAAAGATGAAAACTAACCTCCAATTAGAAATAGTCTGAGATCGATTATTCACAACAGCTCTAAAAATATTCCTGTAGGGAATGCTTTTCTCCCTGCTAATCAAACTACACAATATAACATTAATGCCTCACAAAAGACTTCTTACTATCAATATTGATCATTCTTTTAAAATACGAATATTTTAAATGGGATATAAGTTTCCAGTAATTAAGATAATCATAAATTATTGCTTCTAAATGTATATCTATTGCTAGTTTGAGGCCGTCTTGGCAATTAATTACTCTCTGTAGTATTTAAGATGTTATCCAAACCCATGTTTTAATATCTTTAGAAGGAGATCTCATTTATAGGTCTAATCAATTTATCTTCTTGCAATATTTCCTACAGCTCCTCAAATTTCTTTAGTTTTATAGGCACATACTTTTCTTAGCTTTTAGCATACTTTGGATCAAGATTTTTGCTTATACTTTCTGGTTAGTTTCCAGATTTTATTAGCACCGATGTTCTGTTAAGTCCAGGATTTTTATCTATGCTTTCCTCTCTTATTACTTAAATGTTTTAGATAACAAAAGCATTTTCATCAGCAGATTCTTATGCAGACTAATTTGAGTTTGCTCTTTCATTATTCATCATGATAGCAGCTTTTGAGTTATTGAGAAATCTCAGTCCTTCATTTTTGAAATGCTTAAGTTTTAGAGAGTTAAATAAGAGATGAATGCTCCTGCTTCTTGTTTAATTATTCCTCTTTAACGCCTTCTCTTTAGCTATTCTGAGCAGTATTATATTCTGACTTCCTCGTGACCTATTTCTTACTCAAGTCTTTGAGCTTTTGAGTTTCTGCTTGAAGCTTGGTCATACTTGAGTTTTGGCTTTGTTAGATTTAAGACAATAAGTTCTACTAACTCTACATTTGTGCTTTAGAGGCATTTGACTTAAAGTCTCTGCTTCTCTTTCCTAGCTAGATTGAGCTCTCTTATTCTAAATTAAGTGTGCAGAGGCTGATTGAATTCGGTTGACATTCCTTCTTTGAACATTTGTGGATCTTGGCCGATAAAAAATAAAAAATTTATCTAGGTTCGATTCTACTGTACTGACTATAAATCAGCAGCTTCGATATTCTTAGGCGAAGCTCCTTCTTTAAAAAACCGAGAGGGTAAGAGGCCTGAGGCGGAGCTTTCATGATAGCGAGATCCAATTAAGCCAGAATGAGTATGAGTAGTGGTAGGCTTTAAAGAGACTTAAGACTAAGTATCTGACATGAAGATATCAGGGCTCACAAAAACTTTTCCATCGAGCTGATCCACTTGGAGTGCAGCCTTTAAATCAGAGAGCTCTTGAACTTGAGATTTAAGAAAAATAAGAGCATTATTTTAAAATTAGGTTTTCTTCAATTTGTTTTCTATTACTTTAGTCTTCTTCCATCTAGCTTAGAATTTGCTCGTAAAGTGGAACTATGAATTAAGTGTAAGTGTTCAATATTTTTTACCTTTGACATTATTGATTTAGTTGGTAAAGTTATAAGAGGAGGATTAAAGTTGGTCCTGCAGTGACCAAATGACTTTCTCTAACCTCTCTATTCTAAACTCATTCTTGCCCTTTCTTTAATGAGTGGTCTGAACTTGCCTCTGAAGGTCATTTAACTGAGCCCTTAAAAATTTGAATTCACTTAGACTTATCTTACCTATGCATCAGTTTTAGTTAGTCAACTGAAAGCTGAAACTCTTTCACTTAGTTATTAAGTTTCTCTACCATCTTAGAAACTCCCTCTCCATCAAAAGAACAAAAAATCATTTTAAGTTACATCCTTTGTGTCTAGTAAATTTCAAATAATTGCAAATGGTTACCTTTTTATTTGTAGTGTTATAAATCTTGATTCATCTTGAACTCCTACATCACAAGAGTTTGATGGTCTTTCTGCTGCTGATCTATTTCCATAAAAGCAGTGTTAAATTTCAAATCCACAGCTTCAAAGAGTCTACCATAGTCTAAGAGCTTCTAGTTAATATGGAATAAATCCATTCCTTACTCATCTTAAAATAGCTTCATAAATTAATCTAGTCTACTTATAGCATGTGCCATTTTCTCTCCATATTCCAAGTTGAAGTCAGAGATCTTGTCCAAATTAATTTATAATGAAAAAAGTCCATAGTTTTGGTGAACTGCTTGATATCTAGAGAAATCTCATTAATCTAATACTGCAAATATCTGTTATAAAGCTTCTGACTTTTTTCTAAGGTTTCTAGCTTCTTAACATTGGTTGTGAGATATTTATCTCCAAAGCCGTGCTTGTTTAAAAGTTGCTTTACCTTTGTGGAAGCCACGCTTCCCTCAGTCATAATAACATAGTAACTCTTAAATCAAATTTATTCATCTTATCGTGGTGATGATGATCATGTCTGTGTCTCTTCGAAGAGTGTGGAAGATTTGACTTTTCCTTGTCTACTGCTTCTTTCACCCTTTCATTTGACTTGTCTTTATCCTTTTTAGACTTAGTTTTATTCTGCTGGTCCTATTCTTGCTTTGCTTGCACCTTTGGAGTTCCTTCTATTCTTAGCAGTTCCTTTGCCTGCTTTTAATTACTCTTTAGAATGTGGTTCCTTATAATCAATTTAATATGTTATAGTTGTGGTTGTACCAAGTAGATTGAGTCATGAAGTACTAGCTCTTGCGTTTCAGCTTTTGAGACACGATCTCAAGATCCTGCTAAGCTAAAGAGAGGCTGTTCCTTTTCGTCTCGTATTAAGAATCTTACAGTCCTTAGCCAGCAACCATTCCAGTTCAAAACGATAATTAAATTATTAAAGTTCCTGTCACAAGTTCCCTGCTTCTGCTAAACTCAAGATTTATAATTTGCGCTTGTTCATCGAAACCATTTCGCACTGAATAAAAAGAAAATAGAGGACAGAAAAAATTATGCTTGTCCAAGTACTTGTCAGTCTTTGTTTTATCTAAGATGGTTTGAGTTACTGGGGATCAAAGGGAAAGCCAATTTATTTTCAGAATGAAGCCTCGTGGCATTGCTTAGTTTCTTGGCTCTAAAGTTGAACATAGAAGCCATTCCAGCATTATAAGATTAAAATTTTATTGCATCTTTTATTTGATTATTAAGGGGATTCTTAGTTTAGGAGACAGGTGAAGATCTCATGCTTGACTCATCCATCGTTTTCTAAAATTTTTAACAAGAAAACAATTTATTCTTCTTGATGTTTGGCGATGATTGATGAGAACTCAGAGGGATTGCATTTAAGCCCTCCATTAGATAGTCCTGTATACTATGCTCAATCTTTTTCTTCTATTAAAGCTTTTTAAAACTGCTTAGCCTTCCAAATGTCTCAGACTTAATTAATGTAGTAGTAAAAACATACATGCATTACTATATTATTATAATCTATGAATCAGTTGAGGTAGCTTTTGCTTTTTAAACTGTTTGATTCATTTAACTTTTGGGAGTCCTTTCTATATCTTTGAACTCCACTCTACCACTCTGCCTTTGCCTGGGGCCTTTTTTCGAAGCACTTAATCTTTAAATCTTGACAAGAATCTATCCACCATCTATCAAGTCATCATAGAATTTGTTGTTTATTAAATATTAAAAAAATCTCTAGAAATCTAAAACTTAATTAGTTTTAGCTCGCATTTGAATCTCTTTAAATCATGAAACTGCTGCTATCTTTTATCTCTTCATCTTTGGCTTCTCAATTTTTTGAGAGCCGTTTTAATTTAGAATGATCTCCTCATCTTCCTCTAAGTAGGCTTTCTGGGATTCACTTATCAATTCTAAATTGTGCTTGTCACCCCCTGCGATAGAGGGAGGCCAGTTCTTCCCTTCAGAACTCCTAAGCAAGTTTATGTCTTCCAGGTTTTGAGTACTATCCAAGCTGAATATCTCTATCGGTCGAAGTCCCTTTTAAGATTTAGCACCCAGATTAGCTCCTGATAACATTTAAATAAATTAATGTAATTATCAAGATATAAGAGCAAAAGATTACTCTGATTCTTAAAAGATCTACTGAGTGAAGCTTCTATTGTTGCTGTTATTGTTGTGAATATTTTTAACCGGTTTGTGTGTCGACTCCACATGGTTCGACAAGGTATGCTACTGAGAGCCATCTCTATCTGGAACTTTATCTTTCATTTCTGACTCTATGTCCAAGTCAGATACTGTTTCCAGCATTTCTGAAGTTTCCTATGATCCTGATACTGAAGATGACGATTTTAAGGATCGAGATTTTTCCCTGAAGACTGGCAGGTCCTCTATTTAAATGAATAAAATAAGAGTTGAGTATTTTTTAGAAGAGCTCTCTCTGCACGTCTTCAACCCTCTCTTGTATCTTCAAAATCTTCTTGTCATACACTTCTAGTTCCATCCTTCCTACCTTACTCTCCATCAATTCCTCAATCTCATCAAGTCTAGTCATACTTTTCAAGAATTAAAACAGAAAGAAATATTGTCTTAACTATCTTAAGAATTGTGAGGGTTCAATTTTGTTTTTCTAAGCATCATCCTAGCTCTAGATTCTGTCCATAAGTCCATACTTCAAATCTAGAATTTTACTTCTAAGCTCCTCCACTTGCTATCTTAGAAGCTTTATGGTTAATTTCTTTTTCAAATTTGTAAGTGTCTAGTTTCTCATCTAACATCTTCTATACATTCTATAGGGTGATAGCTCTAAAAGTCTCAATCTTTCTTTCAAAGTCACTCCTTAGAAGCGAGTTGTACCCTATCATCTGCTTTGACCTCATTTAAATTTTATCTTAAAAATGGGCTTATAAGCTTTTGAGTGACGGCTTCTTTTAGTTGCAAATTGATATCTCTATATCATTTCCTCGTGAGATACGACTAATTTATCCAAACTTTTTATCTAAAGTTAACCTAAATCTTAAGAAAACTAACTTACGACATCGAGTTGCGATTAATACTTCAGCATTAGCTCCATCATCTCGTTGATTCTCAATTTCTAGACTTGAGTAAAAATAGTTGTGCGAGTCTTCTCTGGATCCTCATTCAAATTCTGCATTTTTAGAATCTGCTCCTACTAAATTATTTCAATGAATAAAGCCATTTCAATAAATTTTGATGAGATTCCTCAGATTATTTTCCCTCTCGTCGAAGGTCTTGCCTATCAGCCGTTTTACTTAAAACTCAATTATCTTTGGCACTACTTGGTCTATCCTGATATACTAGCTCTCAGTCAAATCACCTCCATCAAGGTTACCTAGAGATGAATTATTCAAATATAAAGTGAAGCATAAATTTTATAATTTCTTTTGTGTTTATGACTCTTCCTTTTCCTTTTTAATTTCCTCTCCTTAATATTTGAAAGAGGCGATGATGAGGAGCTATTCTAAGAAAACTCATCCACCTCTTCTATTTATTGCTGGTAGCTAACTTTTTTCAGTTTTTCATTTAAAGCATCACTGATCTAAGAAAGCATTTTTAAATTTAGATTTTTATTGAAATGCTTATTTCAATAAAAGATAACTTTTTTATAGTTTTAAAGATTTTTACAAATTAAAATGACTTGATTAAAGAATGGATCCTAAAATGAATTGAACAAAATATGTGAATTACCTATAACTTAATTTTTAAGTTTTAAAAAATCAAGTATAAATTCATTGCTATATTCATTGAAGATTAAAGCCTACGATAGCTTCCTAAGGTTTTAACTCTGAATCTTGATTATCATCCTACCCATGATGATCAGAATCCTCTTAGTTAGCATTAATATTTTGGCATTCTAATTCAAAAGCATTGGATCCTAATTATATCTTAGGGATTCATGCATAGTCTGAAAGTTAATTAGAACTGCTATCTTCAATTGTATATCACTTTATTCTTTCTAAGATTATTCTTCTTGAATTTGATTAGATTCTATTTCTTCATTGCTGGGTTGTTCCTAAACTTCCTACTCCCTTTGCTACTACTACTGCTGCTACTACTTATTGACGTCTTCATTTTATTACGATTCATTTTATATTTCACTTGTATCATCCTCTTAAATTATTAAATCTATCTGCTCTTCATTTTCTTATAGTTACTGCTGCTAATTTTACTCCTCTCCCTTCTCAAAATTATCAACATGGAGTTCTTCTTCCAAGCTGAAAAATTCCTCTTCTGTTTGCTGCTATTCCTCATCAGGCCTGCGGAAAGATTCAAAGTCATCATCATGCTCTTCGTTTACATAATTCATGGCTTCCTCAAACTCAGTAAGATGAGAGCTCATGCTCTTTAGTGACTCGAAAACTTCCCTCAACTTCTAATTTGTTCTCAGTTGGAAATAGTGCTTCATCAGCCCATCAATTAGATACTGTTGATTATTTGGATCGAAAAGATTTATTGTCTCAAGATTTACTAAAAATGAGTCAGCGTTTTATGCATCGCACTAATCTAGAGGTAACTTAATATCTTGCAAGCTTTCAACACATTTAGATAGCTTCTTTTCGTATGACTTGAATAAGCTTTGAGTGGTTGAAGTTCCTCGTCTTTTAGGCTTCAAGAGTAAATTTCCTTCTTATCCCTATATTTATGCCTCTTGTAGTGGGTTCTCAATTAACTGTTGCTCATTATTTACTACTTATTTTTATAATTCTTCTTCCTCATCAGAGGAAGAAGAAGATTCAGACTCTTTAGCTTATTTCTTTTGTTCTGCTACAATCTGCTTTTTGGCATTATATTTTGAATGCTTGTCTAGCAGAATCTAGCTCTGTACAAGCTTTTCCTTTTTAGAATTTAGCTTGCGAGTTTGAAATTTAACACCTCTAAAGGATTTTATTTCTCCAGGAGGCTCAAATGGATCAATAAGCTTATTCAAATACTCCTAGTACTCTTTAGTGAAAATCCTGTTCTTGGGTGGAGCCACATTTGTGAAAATTTCATGATAAGATTAAATGTCCATGAGACTCTAATGAATCCTCTCAGTTTCAGAGGGATGCTTATTTTTTGCCTTCTCTAGTACTTGTGAAATTATCTATTTATGATTTTTCGTTTAATTCTTAAGATCGATTTTTTATCTTATTTTGGGCTCAGGCTCGACATCATCTCTCTATTTCTATAAGTATTGGTGGCTGTTGAGGCTTTTCAATTCTTTGATTGTAAAACTCTCTCATTGACTTAAGGGTCATATTGAAATTGAGGCTCTATATTCTATTTCTACTTCTTCTTTTCCTCTGGGCTGCTATTCCTCCTATTTTCAAATAAGTTGTTGGACTAGTCGATTTACATTTCTCCATTCTTATTAAAGGCTCTTTCATTCACGTTATGACATAAAATAACCTTTTCAATTGGAGGTAGCTTCTTTTATCTCTTTTTCTTTTCTGGCTCTTCCAAAGCTTGAAAGTTCTAAGATATAGCTTGCCTCATTTTTCTGATCATTGAAACTTAGTTCGAAGAGTTTATTGTTGCCTCTTTGAAAATGTTAACTTTAGTCTTTTCGATACTTTCTTCTTTTTCACGATTCTATGCCAGCATCTACTGACTAGTTCTCTTCAAAGTTTAGTTTTAGGTCTTGGCTTTGTCAGTAGATGCAACTTAAGGAGGAGTATCCTTGTCTTGATGGAGATTGAGAACTCTGATCTAGCATTGATTCTTGGACTTTTACGGTAAGCATATATAATGCTTGGAATTCTCTATGATATATTTAATTGCAGGATCTATGTACATCAGCTGATAGACTACCGATTGCTGGGCGGGCTGTTCATCAGCTGAGCTCGTTGTTTATTACTTAAATTTTGAGAAATTGGTACAAAGAGAAATGAAAGCATCCTTATCTGCCTCGGGCATTTCTGTAAACAAGTCGCTCTTAGTATGATAATCTTAGTGGATCTTCTGCCACTCTAGATTTGAAAGACCATTAATTAGCATGTGAAAACTCTTGTTGACTGCCGTGCACAGAGCTTAATCATATTTATAAAATTTGTTAAGATTATCTGGCTCTTTCTAGTCTTTAGACTTCGAGCCAGTGCTATTTCTGTTGCTTGAATCAACTGATCCAAAGTGCAGCCCTTTCAAATCGCTGAAGCATTAGGGTGATCCTTAATAGACGCACCAACAATTCATGCAAATTCGAGGTTCCATCGCCTTCAGGATTCTTGTGTAACTTTCATTTGAGGACTGAATTTTTCTTATAAGCTTGAGAGCATTGATATTATCTTCTAAAGCTTGATGGTCAATAGAGACAAATTATTCCTAAGGAAACTGATTTAGAGAAGGAATGAGTGAAGGAGGTTCTATTTTAGGTAATGGCAGCGTTGTTAATGGAAGAGAGCAATAACTGGGAGTATAGCTGGGAAGAGTTGGCATTGAAGGCTGCTATGGATAGGGATAGTAGAAGGGCGGGTAGTAAGGATTTATCATGGGATCAGGAGCATACTAGTAGCTTAGTGGGGTTGGGAATTGATAAGGCATCACGAATGGCTAAGTAGTTCCAGTAATCGGTGGAAGTTCATTCTAACTTTTATTAGTACTTTCTTGTGATACCCTAACGTTTTTCTGCGCCAAATTGTCGTTTTAGGACTCTTATCCACTATTTGCACTTTTCCTCAGAAGTGAAACCAATTATTTTGACTATTAAAATGACTACATAAATTCTAAACTCCACTAAGAGAGTCTGAGTGTTTTTAAACTAGATTTTAAAGATTCAAACTATCCTAAATTTCTTATAGCTTTAAATCTAGCAATACATATATGTTATTCTAAAATTAGCAGCATAAAATATTCTCACTCTTTTTATGTTATCTCCTTCTGATTACTGAAAATCCTCATATTTTTTTGCTTATTCCAATCAAAATTATACGCTTCCTTTTGAGATCCGATTAAATAGTCTATATTATCATAAATATAAAGTACCTTCCTCTCTAATGAGCTTTCAGTGAGCGTAGATTTTTATATTTGAAATGATATCGTATGCAGATAATCATATTATACATTAAAGTATTAAGGAAGGAAACAGAGCTACCACCCCAAAACCCACCCACCAAACAATTTGATAATAATAAAAACATTAAAATTTAAAAAATTTATAAATGAAAATTTTTAAAAAAATTTTTAAAAACCCCCTTTTAAACCTAAAAATATTAAAAATTTTTTTAATTTAAAACAATAGTCTTGCATCTTATGCTGGACTATTTTGTAGTGGTCTTTATAAGCTTTTGACATTTTAAATCCCTTTTGACTTACATTTTTAAAAGCATCTGATTGAAAAGGGGGTTTTTAAAAGAAAAGAACGAAAAAAAAAGAGCGGTACAAAACAAAAAACGAAAGGGATTAAAAATTTAGGCAGGGAAAACCTTTTCCCAAGCACCAGATAAGGGGAAAACCGGGTTCCCCCACAATTTATTTCTATGAGTAAGTTACAGTCATTATCCTCCAGAGGAAAAGTGAAAACTTTAAAACTTTTGAGAAAATTTCCCCTTTTATTTATTAAAAAGATTTTTCGATTTCCCCCTGAAAACAGGGAAATGTATGGGGTTATTAAATGAGAATAATAAATTTCCAGATTTAAGCAATTTTTAAAAAAAAATTCCTTAAATTCTCAATTTTTTTTTTTTCTTTTAAAATTGATAAAGTGGTTTTTCAAAACCTTTTTAAAAAGGGCCCATTTTGAAAATTTATTATTAAAATTTCCCTTCCAAAATTTTTTTTCTTTAAATTTATTTACTTTACTTTAAATTTCCCTTTGGAAAATTTTTTAAAAAGGGTTTTTATCAAATTTTATTTTAGTATAGATGAAACATTTTAAACTAAAGGTTTTAAAAATTTAAAACCCAAAATACCTTTTAATTTTTTAAATAATTAAAAACAAAATCAAAATCAAAAATTTTTTAAAACACATTTTTAGTCGTAAACCATTTATTTTTATTGGGTGGTGGGTCCCCCACCGCACGTGCGGTCCCGGACCGCACAGGGGTCTCCCCACACCGCACGTGCGGTCTGGGACATATGTGCGGTGTGGGGAAGTATGTGCGGTCCCGGCACCGCACGTGCGGCTCCGTACCGCACATATATTGCCCCAGACCGCACATATATTTCAAGTCATCATAAATGTTCTCTGTATCTTAATCAACATGTTTCACACATGAATTTTAATTGGCTAGATTGGTGTTCTTACCTTATTGCTGGTTTTTATGTTTAATGAGAAGAATATAAAATGAAATCAAGATGGATGACTTACCTTTTTTCTGATCGGTTTGAGGTCCCCAACTACTACCACTGGTAAAAGGCCTAGCAGTAGTAGTAGTAATCAATTACTTCAGTTAGCTTTTTCAGTTAGTAAAGTCCTCGGATCATTAAAGTGAGTTGATTGGATGAAGTTTTACTAGTTTTAATATATTTGATAATAGCCACTATGGCCACTCCTGAGCCTAAACACTAAAATCTCCCGGGCCTCATGATTACCCTATATGGATGTGATTCAGAGCTTGACTTGCCGACAATTCACGTTGATATTGACCTCCACCCGTGCCCACTCTCCGATACATACTATAGCTAGCAAGAGATCAAGTCAAGATTACCTGCTAGGGCAAATATATACCGATCCGCAGCGAGAAAGCAAGCCAACCTCTTGGATATCGACGCTTCGCTGACCTCCCCACTCAATAGAGCTAGGAGGATTCATATGTATTCTGCAGCAGCTAGTCCCAGATAGCATTCAGAGATAAACCTACTTTCGCCACCTGCCAAAGGTTCTCTCTATATAACAAGCTTGGTTCAGCCAAACGCCCCAGGCTCATCCTAGATGGTTATTTGAATACTAGCGTACATTTCTTGTCCCGTGCCACTTCCTATTTCCATCTTGGCAAGGTCTGAAATCGTTGGATCTCAAGAGCTCACCCAGAATAGTGGATCGAGTCTTGTGGCTCTTGAGCAGCAGCCTCATTGATCTCTCGGAACAGTAATCGTGCTCATCGAGAGTGCAGGCTTTGGAATGGTCCGAGTCCTAGTTTCATAGATCTAAGGCCCATAACGACTCCTCTACGCACTCTGCTATAGAGCAGATGACGCATTGGTCAGATGCGCCGCAACTAGCTCACACGTCAAGATGCTCGCTCTAGAGCTTTGTCATGCTGGCCAGCTCTCATAAAGCTTGATAGCTTAATTAGGTTGAAGGCTCTCTAAGTAAGACGAGATACAATCGCTACACGCAAAGGCTAAACTGGAGGATTGGTATAACTTTAACACTTAAACTCTTATCCTATTTAAAGGAGGTTCCTAATGATGGTTGTGCCGCCTTGAAGCCTCGAGTAACAATATCAAAAGTGCAACCATCCGAGCTTCTTGAAAAATATTGAGGACGTAGATGTCGAGCATTGTATACCAACAAGTCATCGATGGCGTCAGGGAGTACAAAGAGTTTGTGCATTTGATCGTTGAGTACCATTATGTCGAGCCCATATTTGATGGTTGCAATGCCAAGATTCTTGCATAATCTCTGCTTAATGATTATTAAAGCTTCAATTCCATCAAGGCCTCGGTCAAGAGAAGAGAGGCAATTCTCAAGGATACACTCAACAAAGATCAGGCCATATTCATTTACTCCAGTAGTCCATTGCAAGCAAGATGAATTTCATTCTTAGGAAGCGCAGACTGTAGTTCTGCTAGTCCATGCTCATCCATTATGATCGATGCTTCGAGTCCCGCAGCTACACTTACGCCCTGGGTGATGTGCTGGAAGGAGTGGACCTAGCTTGCATACCTTCCAGGGAGTGTGTGTTCAAGATTACACTCAATGAAGATTGGTGATTCAAAGTGACCTGGAGATGGATTAAAGGCGAATATGAGTAAGAGCGAGACTAAGAGCTATGACAAGGATAATCAGCAATGGAGAAGCATTGCTTAAGTTCACATAATAGAAGAGCTTTTAAAAATCACCTAACTGATTCTAAGCAAATTACTCAGGTTGTGCCACTTCATTTTTATTACCTTAATCGAGTGATCCAGGTGAACACAATACATCTTAAAACTATAAGTTATCTCTATGTTCATTTATAATTATTAGTATAGTCTAAAAAGTTATGGATCCCTCGAATAATAAGACTTTCTTCTAGGTGAGCTCCTATATCAAGAGTAAGCAGGAGCTGCGCAAGGCCACGCAGAAGAATGGCTACTTCATGCCCAAGCTCATGAGTTAGGCAGTAGCCTAATATAACCTACTGCACGTGATTTTAGGCGTAGTCTGGTGTGCCACGTATGAAGAGATAAGACTACTGACTTGTCCCCGTTCTCCCTCATCGGATATCTTATTTTACAAGCCCTAGGAAGTTGCAGGGAGGGACAGAGTGTGCATCTTGATGGATGAGTAGCAAATGGCTGATAGAGTGTGGCTCCTGACCATGCTTTCCATGTACAAGCCAGTCGACGAGATCTTCAAGAAGGGGTACAATTATCTGTTCAAGGCTTGCACTAGGCAGAGCCAGAAGACTGTGGATCTGTAGTGGAGCTTCCTCGAAAGGCAGCCTATCTCCAAGACAAAGTCGAAGGCACAGCGATTTTTCTTCCTCAGCTAGAGCAAACAGTCGTAGAGGCTCCTACGCCTCCAGGACCAGAGGGCCAAGCTTGGCCTGCGGATGGAGACTCAAAAGATGTTAATAGAGTAGAGAAGGAAGAGCAAGCTGCAGCGATCCATTTCGGAGGGTCAGTGTTGGGCCAGGCGGTCCTGCTGACTCCCTTAGATGTACCGGTGCCGCTCGCCGTTGCGAATGTATGCGTAGCAGCTGCATGAGCGGAAGTATATCTCGTTCCTAAGGAAGAGCTTGGCTAGCGTGGCCGGGCAGACCCTGGGTGCCTCTAATCGCACTTAGTAGAGTATTAGTCATTGCGCTATTTGAGGCTCGTGTGTGCCATCTCTAGCAGGTGCTTGGCATAGGTGATGAGCGCCTCGATCTCACAGGGTATCTTCCGCACTCCTTTTCAGTTGGATCTCCTCGATTCATGGATGAAATCGTTGCGGCGTTACCTC
The DNA here is from genome assembly GCA_027382625.1 of Tetmemena sp. SeJ-2015. Lineage (NCBI taxonomy): Eukaryota > Ciliophora > Spirotrichea > Sporadotrichida > Oxytrichidae > Tetmemena > Tetmemena sp. SeJ-2015. Next base: position 77,187 of record JAJKFJ010021673.1, read on the forward strand.
TGGATGATCATCACGACAGTGCTGGCTTTGATGCCCATGGATTTGGCCACTTTATTGTAGCTGAGCAGGATTTTATGGTCATTGTAGACGGTCCCGTAGCGCAGCCTATGGCAAGTAACTACTGATCGGCTGTGTGCTTGGCCCTGATTCTCAGCTTCGATGGACTCCACCTCTTTGGTTGGACTAGAAGACTCGGACTACCCATGCCTATCAAATAGGTTATGAGGTCTAGGTCTGGTATGTGAGGTGCGATATAGTTAAAGTTATCATAATATTAGAGGAACTCGACCAGATTCGGCTTGCGTTATCTGCTATCTTGAGTGGCGTTCATTAATACAGATATTTCACACCTTACTATTAATTTAATACTAGAAATGAGTAACTACTCAATACTGATATAAACTAACTATTATTAGATATTATAAAATTTTTTATTGGTATAACTGCTTTTCCTAACATTTGTATATTGACAAATAAATTTATGACAATATACCAATGTTACATAAAGCTGTTATACCTATTAAATTTGTAATAATATCTGCTAAGATAAGAACACCAATCTAGCCTATTAAAATTCATGTGTAAAACATTTTGATTAAGATACAGAGAACATTTATGATGACTTGAAATATATATGCGGTCAGGGGCAATATATGTGCGGTACGGAACCGCACGTGCGGTGCCGGGACCGCACATACTTCCCCAGACCGCACGTGCGGTCTGGGGCATATGTGCGGTGTGGGGAAACCCCTGTGCGGTTCGGGACCGCACGTGCGGTGGGGGACCCACCACCCTTTTTATTTAAACAATTCTTTGGGAATAATTATTTCCTTATACAATAGATTAAGTTTATTACTGACTTATATCTAAACAATATAATTTTAAAGCCAAAGCAGTGCACAAATCAACTGATTCTTGTAAAGATCTTCTTTTTAAAATTAAAAGGCCGACTTATCTTTTTATAACTCTCTATCCATAATAGAAGATAAGGCACGTTTGATTTTTATAATGGCATCAATTTAGATAAGGAGTACTTATAAATTTATCTATTGCTTTAGTTTTATGAATGACTCCGAATACCTAACAGCTTAAGCAAGGCTAGATAGAAAAGAAGATCCGTTTAAGGAACAGCATCCCAAAAATTATCAGTAAGGAATAGTGCTCGTTACGAAAGACCGCACATTTCATCTCTACGCAAAGGAATACAGCTTCAAGGAAAAATTCGTTTACATACTCAAAAATGTTCTCTAACAAAGCACATATACATGATATATTTCAGTTTTTAAGTTTTTCTTTTTAAAGAGACCAGCTGTAAAAAGAGGCAAAAGATAGAAAGCAATACAGCAGTTAGCAAAGGCCGGCCGCTCATGAGACCCTGTACATGAAAACTGAGGAGAATAAGCTCAAGGTCGAATCTGGAATCAGTAAGATCAACCAAGATGATAATATTATTAACATCACAAACTTACTTTTAAAAAATATGCATATTCACACGTAAGTATTATTAAACTAAAAGTCAAAGATTCATAGAAATAAGGATGAAGAGCTAGGCCCCGGTGAGTCATTGAATTCCTCAGATAATTTTGAAGATTAAACTCAACGTAGAAGAAGGCATGAGTCTGTCAAGCTTCCCCACAAAAACAAAAATCTTGCCACACAACCAAACTTGCATGAGAATTCGTTCAAGCTTGAGAATTAGGCGAATGCATTTCTACTTTAAAATCCTTAAAAAGAATAGGAGTATCGAAAAAGAGTTAAATGCACCACTGAGAATGAATTAAGAAAAATCGTAGTAAGATGACTAGAATAATAATTAGGTTAAGAATCAGTTGAATCATTAGGCTTCAAGTAAAATGTATTATAGTAGGTAAAACTATTTATAAAAAAAAAAAGTTCAAAGCTTGGTGATGAGTTAAAAATAGCGGGAGCAGATCAGATAAGCGACGCATTATCAAGTAACTTTGAAAATTCGCAGAAGTCTAAGAGAGGAGAATCTCGATCTAGCATTCCAAGAGCCGCAAGGCTAAAAGTAAAAGAGGTAGATGGGTGCAAGTAGCAAACCACAAAGAAGTTAAGATAGATCTCAATTTGGGAATATGAAATAATTTTAAGGATATGTGATAAATTAAAAGGAATGATGACAAAATTTAAGATGAAAGTGAGTAATTGGCAGGTATTAATGACGATAATGGTTGTTTAAAAAAGCTCAAGATTCCTGAGAGGAAGTACCAGTCTGGTAATCTGGAAAGTTACACGCGTAGAGACAGACTCGCAAACGATGACAGTGATGATGAGTTTAAATTAAGAGAAAAAGACTAGCAGCGAAAAAGATCCTGAGGTTATTTTAAATTAATGCTTTTTATTCAGAAGAGAGCGCAATCCAAGGGAAACAAGTCTGCCCTCGAAGATTCTATGATTGAGGATATTGTTGGGTCAGTGCAGCCAAGTATGTCACATACAATGAAAAGGTTGTTAATAATTTATTAGGAGTGATATTCCGAAGCCAAAATCCAGAGATGGAACTCATAGAAGCTCCCAAAAGTCTTAAGGATAAAATATCCATAACTTGAATGCTACCTCAGATGCCTAGAGACTTACGGACTAGCCATCTTCTCACAACTAGAGTAATGTGTTTACTAAGAGTCAGTTTGGAAAAGATTCTAAGGCGTCTAAAGAAGTTAGAGGAGTAAAAGGGGCTTAAGATTAGGATAATTAGGCAACTCAGGAAAAATTCTTATTAATCGAGGGGAAGAAATTAAATAGTCTGATTATTAAGATGAAGGCGGGTAAATCCATAATCGTAATCAACCAAATAATTGTGATTAAGTCCACTTGAATCAAGAAAATTCCTAAAGCAATGCTTTTATCAGTGATCAACCTGTTTTAGAATAAGCTATAAAAAGGGCAAGCTCTCCTTCACCAAAGAGAAGAACCGCCTCCACTGGAATTAAAAAGGGGTCTAGCTAGAAATAGCTAAGTCAAGTACATCAGGATGAAGTGGACATGGATGCACTCAGAAATAAAAGTTAGATTAGACCAGTAGCAAATAGCAGTGGGAATTCAAAGCCAAATTCAAAGATAGATCTCTATGGAAATCTAAGCATCCCTTCTAATGCTGCTCAGAATCATAGAAATAAGATTTCATCATCTTTATCTTTAATAAAGATTTAAGAGAGGATGGAAATCGCTCTTAGATAGCACAACGAAGAACAGCAAAAGATTTAAGACAAAAAAGTCAAGGAGGATTTAGTAGAGGAGGATATCTATAATGCGCCAAAGGCAAATATTGATGAAGACCAAGTTCAAAAGTAAGCTTAACCTTTACTTTATTGTTATGAAAATGTGTTTTTATTTGAAGCATCTCCCTTGAAAAGAAAAATTAGAAAAAGAGCCTCTTCTCGAGCGAGCTCGAATAAAGGGAGTTAAAATTTTAACAATGAAGAAATAGATCAGATCAATTTATATAATTTATTTAAAACATAATTTCGAGGTGCCTCTTCTAAAATTTGAGGATAGCTCTAATCCATCTATTCAAAAATGCTTTTTTTTTCTTAAATATATCTACCAACATACTCTCAACTTCGGTTCTCGTGAAAGAATCTAATGAGTTCAGTATGAACTAGTAAGAAGATCCTGATTCTAACTTTGAAAATCTTTTTTTTAATAAATCCCTAAGCTTTACAAAGTGTCTTGAAGTAAAGTCAAATTGACTTGAAACGAGAGCCTTAAAAAAAGAGGTTCTCTAAATCGAGAAAATAATTATTATATATTTCATTTAAACAATCAGATATTATTGTCCTGCAAACTGACATTGATGAGAACTTAGCAAACATAGACTCAAGATCTAGAATGAATAGCTAAGCAGATTTCAAAAACCTAAAAGGTAAACTTTCATATTTAACCGTAGTTATTCGGAAAATTTAAAATATGAAAAAGCAAGTGCTATATCGATAAAGTGGAAATTTATTTGCTCTTTGTTTATCAAGGAGAAAATTCAAGATGTGATAGATGACAGAGGAAGTGATTTGAGTTGTAATGAGGATGATGAAAGAGAGAAGAATCATTTAGAAGATGATGTGAGTCCAATAAGTCAAATTGCCCTCTCAGAATGTCCAAAATTCAATTTTTTAGATTTGTTTATCCTAGTTCAATAGCTATTAGAGTAGCAGCAAACTTCAATCTAACCTAAACCTATAAGACAACTCTAATTATACCTTAATTTAATCCATATTGCTAATTCAAATATCCTTTTTTGTTTTCCAATACTATGTAATGAACTAGGACTACTAGATTCAGTAGAGATTAAGATCAACTAGCCAAATAGACAGGACAGCCTAAATTTAATCTTCTTAAAGGAGTGTGATGATGCACACTTAAATTAAGGTGAATAATACTGCAGGAAGGCAGTTTGAAAAGTTTGAGAGCAATTATAACAAGACAACTTCAAACCAACAAGCAACTCAGCAATACTAGCAATTTGCGCTAACATCAAAGAATGCACAAGCTAGTGAAGATGAAAAAGGAGGCAATGAAGTTTTCAGTTCTCACAGAAACGTTTCCAATAGGTAACAAGCGCATCATGGTCCTTATTAAGAGCAACCTCCTCCTAATGAAATATTTTAAAAGCAATTTATTTTTGTAATTTTTACAATGAGAAATTGCTAGAAATGATCAAATGCAATCTGCAGTAGCTGTAAAAGTTCAATTCAACTCCCATTAGCTAGCTAAATATGGAAGACCTTAAAAGTAATTGCGAGCCTTAATGAGATAAACATGAATCTTAAGGCTTAATGAATAAAGAAAGTAAAATTGAATGGATTAATAACATTCAAATCTCAGCACATAAAGACTAAAAGATTAATAACGACATTATCTGTAAGGCTTAGATGAAAATGCTTATAATGACAAGTCCACCTCAGATATCTTTCACGCAGATGAAGCAACTCGCATGCAGCTGCTTTAAAATGGGATAATAAGTTTGGGAAATCCTAGCTTGACTAGAACTAAGAGCAGTTCGATTCCTATGAATGGGATAGAGAAAACTAAGACTTGAGAGACAAATCCATTGAAAATGGGAGTCCTAAAACTAAGTAGAGTTCTCGAAGGACTGGCAGAAATACCACTAAGAACTCTTCCTCTACTACATCAAAACTTATTGGCAAAGAAAATACTCAATTTGATGGATCTATACAAAATATACTTTAGATAGACTAATTTGTTAAAAGGATTTGAGTCACAAGTACAGAGAGTCAAATAAATCCCCTAATTCAACATGCAAGGCAACTTCTCAGTCGGCTCTTAAATAGTAAGTTAGAATGACCCGCTGAGGCTGATGGGTAAAAGAAAATCAGACTATGAAGTGCAAAAGCAAGAGAACAATTTAGTAAGTGAAATTCCTGAGGAGCCAATTTTAGCTCCATCACTTTCATAGCCAACCAGGCATAAAAAGAATAAGTCTTAGAGCTAAAATTAAGGAGTGGGACAAGGTAACTAGTAAAACAACTTTAACTCCTCTTCAAAGATTTAGTCAACGCATTTTCAAGGTGGATATATGGGCCAGCCGATAAACATCATCCAAAATTTCAACATAAACTAACTAAACCTGCTTAATGTCTGCGGATAGAATACAAATGGAGAAACTCAGTAGTGTTTTTTTTTAAAGTTATAATTTAGTGCTCTGGAAATTGCACTAGCGCTTAAAAGGAATGCCCTTCCAAGTAATCTATGTATGAGTCCTGCAATCAACACTCAAGTTTATTTTAAGTTCAAAGATAAATAATGATCTCTAATAGATGAACATCCTGGAAAGAATAAGGATGTCTCATAAGATGAGAGCCACCAATAATTTCACTTCATAATATGGGGCTTTTTAAAGCACTACTTCTAATCTTGTAGGTGACTATAATGATTCACAAAAAGTACTTGAGCAAACTTATAACTCTAGGAAATCCTAAAATCAATCCCTATTGCAACTTAAGACTTTAATTCTATTATATTCAACTTAAGATCGATAAACTAGATAGCAATTATGAAATGGTTAATAACTCCCAAGTTCCAAAAACTTCTAAACAAAGCTCAAATCCTGTTGTCCAAAAGATTCATCGAATGCAAATAAACCAGCTTCAACTCGAAAGAAAGTAGTAATCTGAGGGAGACAATCATTAAAATATTATTTTAACTAAATTAATTGATCAGCAGCATAACATAATAAGCGACAATTTAAGTACAGGCAATCACAATAACTTGGAGATTGGATCTGGAAACATAACTGACGCTTCTATTTTCTCAGCTAGCATTAGTAAACACTCTTCTTCTAAGAGTAAAATAATCCTTAAGCCCTCATAGATAACCAAGGCTAATCTAAATGGGGCTTCATCTCAAAATCCTCTTGCTAGTACTTAGTTCTTTGGGTCCTATTCAATAACAAATCCTGCTGTTTAGCTGAGAGAAGACGCTTACGGAGGCTCAATGAGTTCGCAAATGGGAGACGAATCAAAGAACTCTAACTCCATATGTATATCTCCAGGCATCATTTAGCACAGAGAAGTCACAGGCCTCAATCCAGCTCTTATCAGGAAAAATCCAAATTCTAGTCCTTCTAAATCTCCCAAATTATTTTTATGATATCTCACACACCTTCACCTCAAAAATAAAACACCTTAGTAAAATAAGAAGTTTAGATACGACATGAAGTTTGAAGAATCCAAAAGCAATATCTATGGAAATATAAGTTAAATTCTTTTTATTTTTAACTTAAAGTTATTAAATTATAATAATTATATTTATTATTTTTCCTTCTAATAGCCTAAATTATCTATTTAAGACTCTTATTTAATATGCTAGCAGAAATATAAATCATAATATTCTTATATTTTTTTTAACTCTTTATAATGACTACTCTTCGCAAAACATGAACACTGAAAACTCTTAGTTAGAGTCCTCCTCTTACCAAAATAAAGTTACCGCAACAGCAACCAGTTAATCTTCTCCAGCTAAGAATTTAGTCTAAGTTCGTTCAAGAGAAGGGCTCATCTCTAAGCACCTCCAAAGCAGCCGAGAAGAGTAATAATAGCCAATAGTAGAGCACCCTCTTCAAAAGATAAAGCTAAAATTTAGGCTCTCAACTTCAAAATGCTAGTCCAGCCAAGAATTTACAGCAAATGAAGCCTCAAAGTGACACATTCGACTACAACTGGGATGATGAGACTACTCAATCAATCCATAGCACTCTTTATTTTTATAATATCTATTAAAAAGTAAAATTATAAATTCATATTTAACTTTAATGTAATTTTAAATATTTTCAATATAGCTCAAGCTTAATAATTTACTAATAAGGCAAGTATAAAAAGCAAATTAGTCCTCAATAAGGCTAACAACAAGGCAATAAATGCCTCTATATTAAATTTATAAATTAAGGGCTCTTCATAGGCTGAGGAATCAAGATTCTCAGAAAACAAAGGAGACAAGAGGACACTAAGCAAGCATGACTCTATTCGTAAGGTGATAGAGGAGTCCTCTTAAGTATCCATATGGGATTGAATATACTCGACAAAATAAGATCTTGTGATTTATTTACTCAAAAAGGATTCACTTTTAAAACTGAAAAGCTTGCCAAAGTAAATAACCCATCGCTTCTTTTCTTTTTTTATTGTTTCAAGTACTTTTTAAGTATAATCCGCATTTTAAAGATATTAAAGTAATTAAGATAAAGCTAAGTAATTTAAATTTACTATAAGATAAATTTCAGATTAATTGCCAAAAATCTAATTTATGAGTCACTTAAGTTTGATTGACAACTCTCCATTCTTTTAAAAGCACTGACTTGTTATTCTTTTTGGTTTTATCTACAGTCACTTCACTTGTTTGGATTGTGAGACCATTACGATTCTCCCTCGCATAAGTATTTTGAATTTAGCTCTCTTCTATGTGAGATTAATTACTGTACAGACTACCCTTTTCTCTCTCGGATTATTTATTTTTATTAGTTTGAGACTGACCTTCAGAACTTAGACTGCGAAATCCAATTCTCTCTTGGAATTCACTCTTATTTTTAGCTGTAGTTTGAGGATTGCTGAGGATGCCTTCAGTGTGAGAAACTTTAGACTAAGTCGCTTACAACAACTGCTCTTTCTCAATTTACTTTTTTCTCTTTTGGTGTAAATATTTTTTAAAATGTTTCTTTCATAAAAAGAAGAAACTTTTAAGAAATATTAATTGCTTTTGGTGCTGGTTGTTATTCATAATTAATGGAGTTAAGGATGTCTGGCCCTTCTTTTATCTAGCTGCTTATCTTTTACTTATAACAAATTCATCTTCTGGGGTTGTCTTTTCAAAAGCAAGACTCTGATTATGAGATCTGTTATTTTTGCTCTCGTTAGTGCTTTTTACGATTCAATAAGATATAAATACTGTAAATTATTACATTCCTTCATTATTTTCTGTAATTTCGTAGTTTTTATTTTACAACAGAGTATCAAAAAAAATAACATAAAAAGTTACTTTATCATTAGCTCTCTAAATGGCTACAGGACTATCATTTGTGTAATGAGTTTCTTCATAATTTGTTTAGGAAGTATCTCTCTAATTAAATAGTAAATATAAATTGTCAGCCTTGCTAGTTTAAATGCCTTGAACTTAAAATTTAACTTTATTTGAACTAGATTTTTTTGCTCTGGACAAATAGCCTTCCTTAATCCTCATAGTCCTCCATAAAAAGCTACTTTCATTCCCTTTAGCAGTTTAAGTACTGTTATCACCTGCCTATTCCTAAGCATATTTCCTTTGCGCCTAACTTTTAGACATCCCTTCGTCTTCTTCAGAGACCAAGTTGAAATTTATGATTTTCGGTAGGGCCTTAGCCAAATTCTACTCCAATACCTAATGTCTCCTTAAATTACTATTGGCTTTAAACTAACTAGCATCTTGGAATTTCGCTTACAGTGCTGCGTTTTGAATATAATTTTCAGATGCTCAACTCTGCTCCAAGATACTTATTCAAGTTTGCGGATTGCTATTTTGTATGAGTAAATCCCTTTTCTCTTTTTAAGTTTTTCATTTAATTCAATGGTCTTAGGTTTTGAGATGTGAATAACTTCTAATGGTGATAAATTTGTATGAATATTACTTCCTTATTTTTAAATGAAATAAAAATTAAAAAGATTGGGGGCCTTTCTCGTCATCCACTTTTCATGAAATATGAAATCACTGTCTGCCTAAAATAGCCCAAACACCATACTAATTCAATAAGGTTATCAGGATCAATTCTTTAATTTAAAAACATATAACCTAAGAAATTTATTTTTAAAATTATTTTGTATGTAATATCCTAGAGATAATTAATTTATCAAATTAAAATCTAATTAAAATAATTAGTCTAATCACTTATAGATGTTAAGTCCTTTCATTTTTATATAATAACATATCTGGCAAATATATTAAGTCATTTATTTTAAAACTTTGTATTTGAATAAATATCAATTTCTGATAGATTCTTTTAAATTAAGAATTGATATAGAATTTAGCTTTTAAACTTTATTTTAAATTTATTCATTTTAAATGTCTTTTGAAGATATAATATAGTAACTATTAATAATATTGATAGCAATAATTTTTACATATAAAGTCTTTATTCTATAAAGTTGCCTTAAAAATAAAAGGTTTTCTACTGATTCTGAAAAAAACAAGCACTATTTTCTAAATTAAAAATATGATCTGATAACCCTTTGAAATTGAATTAGGACTAAAAAATTGGTGTTTTTGGATATTTTTAGGCTAGACAGGATTTTTCATATTTTCAGAAAAAGTGGATGACGAGGAAGGCCCCCCCCAAATTTTAATATTTATGGTTTGTTTTTTTCTCTATTATCTTTTATATTAATTTACTAAAGTTATATTATTAATTTCATTTGATAGATAAAGCTTAAAAACAAAGATATAAAAGGAATTTAATGAATAAAATATTTAGATAAATAACTTTTTATAAATAAATACACTCATTCTAAACTCAATTTCAAATTGAATATCTTTGAGAGATTATGACTTTCAATTAATCTCCCCATTACCTTCTTCATTACCCTCTTCCACTTCCTTTAAAAATTTGCTTCTAAGATAGTTGAATACTTCTTAAGCTGGCATTATGTCAATTCCTATATGCTCCTTCAGGAATCTATTTTTGTTTATCATATAGTCCTTGCTATCGAGGTCCACAATCTGAGCTTTAATCGCCCATTAAATGAACCTATTCTGAATTTCTCCCCTTGGCTAAATCTCTGCATTTAGTCCTATCAACTTAGCGAAGTCTGGATTAATTATTCTATACAGTTTCTACTGACTTTTGTTTTTCTCTATCAATTTTTAGGCCTCTTTGTCTGCTAAATTTTGAGTTTCCTAAGCCTGCTGCCCCTTCACATTTCTCGGTTGCCTAAGTCTAGAACTCTTTGGATTTAGTTGCTAGCTCTGTTCATTAACTGATGATGTCAAGGACTTAAAAGCTTTCAGACTCACTGTCGGAACCCCATTAGAGAGCTGCTATTGTGCTATCCCTTAGGCTGAGGAATTCTGAGGAAGGACTGAGGTGAGTTAAGGGATTGCAAGCTTCTAGAATATTTGGGGTTGATCTTACAGGATTGGGGCTTATTAAATGAGAGGATTTTGCTGAATGTTTTAGTGATCTGCACTGCTATTCTAGTTTTCCACTTATTTAGGCTTTAAAAATTTAGATATTGATGTCTAAACTGCAGACTATTGAATCTGAAGTTAGGGAGCTTAGTTCTGTGGGCTTATATTTTGCCTTTACTCTGCTTGATTTTGCTGCATTTATCTTTCTTTAAAGGCTTGATAATTCTAAACTATTTAAGGAGGAAAAGCAATCTGTGGAACTTGAGGCTGCATCAAAGGCTGCTATTGCTTATAAGCACTATTTTATGGGGCCTTCTTGCTATTCTATGAACCATTCTATTACCTCTAATAATCTAAGCTCTACTAGTAATTCTAACTTACAGGATTTTGATAAAACTGCTATTGATGATGAGGTCCCTAAAATTGCATTTGGTGCCACATTTACTAATTCCATTGTTGAAAAGGTCCTTAATTTTGCATTAATTAAGCAAATATCATAAACTATTGCTACATATCGTCCAAAGATTTCGGCTAGCTCTATTCTATAACTTAAACGGTTTTTGCTTCTATTCCCTTCTCTGATCATCTTTTGCTTTGCTTTTGATTTTGATTTGCCTCTAACTGCTGATGCTTTTGACTTTGGGTTTCTCTTTGAGGTGCTTTTATACTCTGCTTCAGATTTATCATCATCATTGATGTTAGATAGCTCTTCATCTTCACTTTCTCCATTTTCAAATCTTACTTCACTCTCTTCCTCCTCAATGAACTATCTCGCTTGATTTGTATTGCTATTCCTGGATCCTCTTTTTCTCTTTCGAGGAACTAGAGTAGACATCTTGCTCTTTATCTTTTGCTTAATTATATCTTTAGTTAGCCTTAGTCCAGCCTTACCTTGAGTTTTTAAGGTCTTCTTACCAATTTCAAGATGCTTCTCACAGAAGACGAAACACTCTTCTGTATCCACTGCCTCGCGATGATCCTCATCCATGGTTTTCCAATCTTTAATCAACCCCTACTTCATGGCGCAGCGAGTATGAAAAGGTGCAGCACAGTTTTGGAAGTCACATTAAAGACAAGCACCTGCATTCTTCTTTCTACAAATGCAGCAAGTTAATTTCATAGAGGCAGTTTGCTTTAAGTCAAAGCCATCAATTGATTTTTTGTCAACATCAGGGAAATGAATGTTACTAAGCCAATTAACACAAGTGAAGTGAGCCCAAAATTAATTCTTCTCACAATAGGTCATCAACCCTGAGACATCGTTGCAATACATACAGACAATATCTAGACAATTAAGCTTAGGATTGTTAATAAGCTCTTAACATCTGAGACAATACCAGTTTGAGGTGGAGGGAACTTGAGTCAAAATATCATGACCATAGCACGACTAATGAGTTGCACAATTACAAAGATCGCAAAACACTATAGCATCTTCATCAAAATCATTTCCATCTAAGCAAACATCACAAACTGCTGTATCTGCATTTTCATTTTGAGCTTGATAGATAATTGAGTATCTTATTTGAGGATTATCGTGCCTAACTATTAAGGGATCATAAGAAGCTATTAGTTACTCTTATTTAGATAAGATATGCTTTTACTTCACTTTAGCCTTATTTTACTTGATAGTCGTGTCAATCTATTCTTCTTAGATACCAATCAATTTTTCGTAAGGTTAGGGTTCATTATAGTCTTCAATATTTTCGCAAGAGCTTCTATCCTCATTTTAGATTACATTCATCGAGTTTCTTTATGAGTCTGCTCTTTTTCTTTTCCCTTTTGACTCTTTATCTTGATAATTCTCATCTTCAAGTAACTTTTATGGCAGCTTTTTAGTTCTTTTGGGTTTAGCATTTCTCTTGCTCTTTTGGGTTAAAATTTTATCTTCTTCGGATATTTTATCTTCCTCAATTTCACTTTAATGCGCCTAACTTAGGATTTAAACGAGCTCCATCTAAGCTTAAAAATTCTTAGCGAGCTCCATGGCTGTTATATTCTAATCGATAATCAATTCTGATTACCTGCCCGAGTCTGATCCATTTTATGCATAATTATTTAGAACCTAGGCAACAGGAAGTTCTAATAACGAAGAAATGTTTTGAACTTAATTTATTTGAGCAGTCTACTGCAGTTAGCCAAACATAGGAGTGACTTTATTAGAACTTTAGATTTACTAGCTAATCTTATTAGAACTTTCTAAGCACTTAACTGCATTTTGGCTAGAAAAAGCCTCTTCTTCAGGATCTCTAAGTAATTCAAGACCTGGTTACACTAAATGGATGTCATCATTAATCTATATATTCGAATCTGCAACAAGGTTTGCTTATCCAAAGCAGCTCTAATTGATTTGCTATTGCTGCTGAATAGGTGGAGGGTTTTATAAGTTGAAATTTATTTATGATTGCTACGAACACATTAGCTGAAATTACTACTACAAGTCAGGAGTCATGACAGAAAGAATGCTTTTTAATTCATCAGGTAGTCCTATATTATTAACCTCTTTTTTTAATGAATTGAAAGATTTATCACTATTTTCTAAGGCAGTTTGCTTCCTAGTTTTTGTCTTAAGCGGTTTTTGAATATGACTAGGTTAAGAAAGGCTTTGCTAATTTTAACTCTTTCTTTTTTGAGAAAACTCTATAAACTTTTAGTTGATTTCATTAGAAATGTCTTTCTTATGCACCGGAGAAGGTAATTTCATACTCTTAGAATTTAAATCTTATTTATATCATTTCTACTACTAAGGTTTTTTGCCTCCTAACTTATTTGACTACTCTATATTCTCCATAGTCAAGTCTACTTAGCCCTTGTTCATATTATTTAGCTAGCCATATTAAAAATCCAAGATCTACTTTGGAGATATAGCCTATGCCTCTGTCTCAACTGCTGTAGACTGCTGCTCTTATGATCCAAAAGCTCCATTCACTACAAAATTATTTGCGGGCTATTGTAATTAAGCTATGCTCTAAGGGGATATGGGACCCTTACTTTAAGAAATTAAGTTTTAATAGCTACTGTAAAGATCTTCTTGCTGCTACTGCTTTTAAAGCTCCAATTATTTTTGAAGTTGCCTTCTTCTCTAAAACTCAAAGATTTTCTGATTGTGAGCCTCTCCAATTAGAGCAAGCAGTTTATCATTTGTAAGTTCTGGGTCATTACTTTTGAATTTACTTACTAAGTAATTGAATTCTTCTTGAGTTAGATTGCACTCCTCATCTAAATCCTAATCAGGCTGTATTTAGAGTTGATGAGGTTAGACTAAATTCGTTTAAACTTATTACTACTAGTGAATCTAAGGCTACTAGTCAATTGGAATAACAGGGGCTGGAGTAAATTTGTAGCTTGGAGATTAAGGGTTGCTCTAGAAATTCTAAGGATAAAAATTCACAAACTAAGGTTGAGGAGGGAGTGGATGCACAAATTGATTTTAGATTGTATTTGGCAAGCTCTATGGAGACATATAATGAGGTATTTGCTGCCCAAAAAACTAGCCTGGAATAAATCTTTACTATTGAGGAGTTAGGCTTGGTTGTTGGGAAATGCTCCCAAACTAAGGATTTTAATTACTAGGATTCTATTTAAGTTGAGGTTTTGGCATTAGATCTTGAGGATTATTAGGATTGAAGGAATTTGATAAACCCTCAGACAATTTTTAATTTTACTATGGAGCAGGTGTAGGATTTCTGGTGACTTTAATTTATTGATTTTTCTTATTAATTATGCTAGGAGTGGTTGATCTATTACTACGCTTAACTTTTCCCATCTATATATTTTGCTTAATAATCTCCTCCAATTCATCTCTACCTATCAATTAGTTTAAATATTGCGAAATTTAATCACAATCTATGAGTTGAATGGTTTAATTGTACTATAATTTTCTATAATAATTTTAAATTAGCAATAAGTGACTCTTCCAGGAAATAATATGCATCTCGGACTGCTTGGAAGCTTTAGCAATTCTCCAAGCAGGAGTCCTCTGCAGCTTCTTCAGTAATATCAAATGCATCCAAGCCATGTGAGGGTTTAAGGAGAATCTTTTAAGTCTAATTTTCCACAGACTACTCAAAACAAGCACCCTAATTAAGATCTCATTCTGATTTTCTTAAGCATAATTTAGTCACTTGTATGTTTATTTATGATTCAGAATCACCAAGCGCAGCTCTCAGCGTTAAAAGCTGGAGTCAAGCACAAGAAATTACAGTAGCAGCTGCACTCTAACATCAGTGCCTTCAACTAAACTCTCTCTCGCTTGAATAATTAGAGCTAGAATTTTGATTAGCAAGGTTTGTATTATGGGGCAGCGAGTATTCACCACATCAAGAACTGGTCTAATATAGTCAATTATATATGCTCTTAATTTATTTATACTTTTATATGGATGTGAATTAAAACAATAAGGCAGCTCATAGATCAGCCATGGCCGAGGAAGTTTCAAACAGCTTGTCTACAGTTACTAGTAAATCTAACTTTACTAAAATTCAAACAGGTAGGAGAATTGAGCCCTTGGAGTTTATTAGATAAGCCGAGGGAAGAGCAAGATTAGAAAAGAATGCTTTGTAAAGTAATTGGTAAATAATCAGTAGTGGGCATCCTGCTCTCGCACTTTAAGACAAATCCAATAGGAATAGAGATGCGAGGAATTTAAATACAAGTGAGAGAATAAGTCAAGAGAGAGGAGTGTAAAATACCAATGATGGTCATTTTAGGGAGGCAAGTAAAGATGGAAAAATCATCATCAACAGTAGCAGCTCAAAAGCTATATTTAATAAACTTTGATGTTTGGAGTATTTATAGGTAGATTTTATAATTTCAATTTAACCAAACCCTTATAGGGATGACTAACAACTCTCAAGAATTCGCAAAGAATCTTCTAGCAATTTCTTCTATGAAAGCTTAACAGGTTTAAAATCTGAATCACGATCATTAGGCCTCACAAGAGATATTATATTATTTTTCCTTTTGAATGAGAATAAATTAACTTTGCCAACTGACCGTTAGAGACAGTAATAGTTGCAGGTAAAAATCTTGAGATCAACATAAGGCAGCCAAGCAAATATCGTCTTTGTTAACGAGAATTCACTTGGTAAGCAACCTCAAACCACTACAATTCATGGTTAGATTTTACCCATGCTAAAAATCAAGGACAACTAGCCACTTAATGATATAATTGAGGGGCACAATCTTTAAATATAAGGCAGAGGGGCCACAGAAATTTAAAATCTGATCTTTAAAATCAAAAGCCATTTAAAATAGATGAAGTTATAAGTTCAAAGTTGATTTATTTAGTCCAGTAAAATTAAAGAAAGGGAAGTTTAATATTTATGATTCTACTAGCAGCAACTACCCACCCTCCTCCTTGAACACTTACGATCAGTCAACAGATGGGAAAATGCCTTAAGTTTCACTTATAAGAGCAGCATAGCTTTATCATTCAATTGACTAGAAAGGAAGTGACAGTACGAATAATGACCCCAAACATTTTTCAGTAATTTAAGCAAAGTCTTTACTTAGAGATACAAATAAATCCTTCAACTCTAATCTAATCAAATCCATGAATATTTTATAAGAGTTTTTTCCTTCCTCTCTTTTAATACTACCAACTCCAGAACTTCAAGATTGTAGAAGAAATTACAAAAACTACATCAGGAGTAGTATCAGTAGTTAGTTGACTAGCAAATATTATCTTCTCATTCACATCAGAGAATTGTAGTTATGCCCAAAATTAAAACTCTCACAAAGGAATCTGATCAAAATATATTAATATATGCATCTATTAAACTTTATTTTTTTCTTAAATTTATGGCTAATTATGAACGGATCGCCTTAAAATAAAAGCCTATACAGGAATGGTAAAAATCTTTGGGGAGGAGAAGAAAACATGAATAATTAATCATTGGACTCACCAGTAAACCAGCACACAGCGGATTAAGTGAGTGTTTCCCAATACGGATAGTCAGTGGCAACAAAGAGCCCAGATTTTTAAAAGATAAAAGTAGAGCAGGTGCTTGCTTAATCATTTGGGGAGGAAGAACTATAGCCACCACATTTAGACCACCTTCCAAGAAATTAAGAGAAGAGGAAAAGCTAGGTGAAGAGGGAAAAGTAGTCAAATTAGGATTACAGTCATGTTCAAATGTATATGATAATGTTGCTTATAGTTTTATAGTAAGTAATTATAACGGAGGATTTGGTGAGAGAATAATCAAAGCAATGCAGACTAAGAGTAGCTAACAGTCGAAGCAAAAATAAAGAGAGAAGAATTCTCAGACTTAGAGAGTTGGAGAGAGAATGAGAGGTATCGCGAATGATAAAAGTAGCTTTGATCCATCTCGACATATTGTCAAATAAATTCAAGACGCATAAGACGAATTAAATTTGAGTAAAGACCTTCGAGAGATTGGTAGCAGTGAGTATCAATCTTTTAATCATGGAAATATAGACAAAGGAAGTTTTTAAAAAGATGAAAATATGGGAAAGACTCTAACTGTCTTCGATCTTTAATTAGAGCAAGCATCAAAGTTTATTATAGAAAATAAAGTATATATTTAAATTTTTAAAATTAATAAAAATGATCTTTCAAAAGAATTTCCAAAGCATTAATATCAGTATCTTAAAGTAATTAAGATCAGCACTCACTTCGATAAAAATTATGAAGAGGAGTTCTAAGAAGACCTCTCTCCTTACAAGAGCAAAAATGAGCTCAATATAATTTTTATATCTTTATGTAAATAATGAGGAGTCAATTCTAAAGAAGTACAGAGATAATTAGCTCGAGATGTTTCAATCTGGAGAAAAGGCTAAGTCGCAATTAAGTGCCCATCATCCTAACATCAGATTAACTAACCAGTTGTCAAGGCTAACTCATCAAGAAGATAAGGATCTCTATCCTCTAACTAATGTTCTTTTGGTAAATTTGATCTTTAATATTAAATGTGGCTAAATTGATTTCTTAAAATAAACTGGCTTAAGAATCTAAGAGGAAGGTAGTTCAAGTAGTTACAAAGCCCTCGGAAACTAAATTGATAAGCCAATCTCCTCAAATGCTTATAAAAGCTTTCGCAAAGAACTTCTAACTTGAAGAATCAAAGTTTAGACAATCTAATATAATACGATGAGGATGGGGGCCATATTCCAGAGAGCTTAAGTTTGAAGAAACTATAAGCTGAAAACAGTATATTAGCTTCAAAATATTGAGAATAAGTTACCAAAGATCATTTTGACTTAGTTTGGCAATTTCTTTATAACTTAAGCATCATATGAAGATCTGATAAACATTTTTCTCAATAAATTCAAATGTATCTTTCATTTTGATGCTATTCAGTGATTGATCTGAGCTTCTTCATCATTGGCAGAGTTTGAATAAATTTCGCTTGCGGCAATACGTGGACTACTTAATCTTGCTGAACACTTGGCTACTTAGCGCTCGGTAGTCCTATCGCCAGCTAGCTGCAAAACTGGCTAATGTTATTTTAGGTGCAACTCAGCAACTCGAAGTGTTATCAAAAGGACATCCATGGTCGTCAACCATTTCGTCTTCTCCAAGAGGAGATGGGCAAGACTCTCTTATTACATACATCTGCTTCTCTTTTACCGAAAGAGGCGACTTAGAAAACGATTAATCAATCCAATTAAATTAAGGGGAGACTTAGATGTGTTAAGTCCATTTAATAAATATTTTGAGCTGAGTTGTACACATTCTTTTGTCTTTAAGTAGAGGATTTCTTATGCAAGTCTTGCTAGCTTCCGTTTCTTTGCGATTAAATAACCACATAGTTATCCGACGAATTGCTGCCTGAGTAGTATTGATGGATGTCGTCAGATCCTTCAGCTTCAAAGTATTTTCGTGCTTGCTTGTAGCCTTCAAACCGCTTGCTGTTCAACTAACTGCTAACTTGACTCTGTGGATAGTTTTGACTATCATAGGTAAATATATATCCATTCATGATACTCCTAAGAATAATTTTGAATTAGTAAACATCATCCCTTGGTTTGAGCCATGTGTGGCAAACTTATTCTCCTGCTTTTGCATCAAACTGGGCATGAGCTCATGAGTACCGATATGTCTTGAAGATTACAGACCTCCCGCACTTACGCCTTAATTGAGGCCTTAGATTACAAAGTTATTACCAAAGAGCTCACAGTCATCGTCTATCATCATCAGTTAGTCCAAATTCTAGGCATTTTTCATTTCATTCTTTTTGTGCTAAGGCTTTTATTACTATTCCTCATCGCCATCATCCAAAGTCCTATTCTTTATGTCAATTTCATTTTCTAAGGACTCGTAAGAGCTATCTACTCTTATCAAGTTGTTTCCTCCCTATCTCTATGCCCCTTAATTCATGCACTCCAGCAAATTATAATCCTATTCCAAATTAAAAATTTAGTGTTGAGGATTGCAGATTGCCACCGTTGTTTGAAATGAAGCCACTGTTGTTCATGATGTGAGAGTTTGTAAATTGAAGCTTTGCACGAGGATTTACCTCCCTTTCGTTCCCATTCCTTTAGAAAATCTGCTGTTATTCACTTGGGTTTCTGTAAGTAAAGTTCTTAGGGGAGATGACATCTAATTTCAAGCAATCTGAAGAAGATACTAAATTACAAAAGCAATGAATTAATTTGATAGATGTCTCTAGTCTGTTATGCTAGCCCTGAGGTTTATCTAAGATGAGAGAAAAAATAAAAAGAGAGGGGATTGTTGGAGATCCTAAATTCTGTTGGCCATCGAAGCTGCTCATATCATTCTGATTAATCCTCTATGCTGCAAAGACTAAATTCCTTGGAGATGCAAAGCTATTGCTAGAACCATTTCCGCCATTCATGGATGAGGAGCATCTGAGGAGAGGGTTGTTGTATCTATCTCCTAACTTCTTAGAAGTTAAATGCTGTTTTTGAGATTCAATTAATCGACTAGAGTCATTTTGTGCTCCTACTGCATATCTGGGAATATTTCTAGACTTCTTACCATTAGACTTTTAGTTTGATGATTCATTTCCTTGCTTCCTTTTGAAGTTATAACAATTATTTTAAATTTAAAAGTTATCCTGAGTATCCTAATTCCTGAATGTCAGAGGATAATTTTACATCCCTACAAAAACTCTAGATGTAAGAGCCTTCGCCAAGTTTGGAGCTTTACTCTATTATTACTGGTGTCTCGAATTTGCATTTTCTTTGTTTTAGAGATTTATCTTTGGAGAATTCCTAGCTTTGAATTGTCCCTTTGCTTTATCGCTGGAATATTTTTCGCTAGCTTTGACCTTAGAGTTATATTATTATTTATCATTCTTTAGTTTAGATTTGGTTGACTCTACTTGCTGCTGCCTCAACTATAATTATAGAATTTAATTCTTTTTGAATTCAAATTCATTAATAAATTTATCAGCCAGTTTTAACGGAAAAAAATAGTCACTCAATTAATTTGAGCCTCATCAGAGAAGATCTGTTCAAGTCACTCGCACTTTTATTCAAGCGACTTGGTCTCAGATAAGTATTCTTCTAGCCCTCCTCTCCCATGTCTTCGGTATCAAAATCGGCCCTAGTTATCTTATTCTATCCTCTTGGAAGGCGGAATCCTAACTAATTTGCTCTTAACTTTGCATGCTCTCAGACTCAACAACAGTATTTTCATTCTGGAGTGGGTTAGATTAGACTAACTAATTTTACTATTCTCTGCCATTACCGTCGCTTCTGCTGCTAGAAATCTCTTGCCTTCTTCGCAAGTCTCGAGTATTAAAATCATCAAACATCCCGAGAGTTTGATCATCGAACTGACTGATCAGAAGTTTAATGATTGACCTAGTCATAGGTACTCAAGTCATGCCTTCTCCTCTAGAAATTTACTTAAATCTTATCCTCATCAATGCATTGGCCATCTTCTCTGTCCTCTCCTTCATCTTTTGAACTTTGCTAACTCTTGAGATGATCATTACCTTGAAGATCTGGTGTGTCTCTACAACTTTAGTTGTCTTATTCAATGAGCAGGAATCTATTGGTTATTTAGTTTCTTGGCTAGGGTCGGGGGATATTTCTGTTTTCTTTTATGTAATGATTCATTATTAGTATCCAAAGCTGATCCTAGTCTACAACCATGGCTGCCTTTCTATTGTTATTGTTAAAATAAATTAAAAAAACATAAGAGAAGGAAAGAAATCTTATCCATAAAGTTTTGTGCAAATTTTCAAAAATAAATACACTTAAAAAATAAATTCTCAATCATAATAACGACTTTTGAATTAGCTTTGTTATTCCCTGAGAAGAAGAGGATTGATTTAAGAAGTTTGAAGCGCTCTGAAATCAGTAGAACCTTAAGTAGTACCAAGCTTACTCTTTATGACTTAACTAATGATGCTGATTCCCATAAACGCTCATTTGATTGGCTTTCATAGGCTCTTGAGCGAGCTGTTTGAGTCAACTTTTAAATCGTGCTTTAGAAATTTCCTTGAGAACTAGAGACTCCTTAATTTTAAATGTGCGACCTTCCATCACCACTTCCCAGACAAGACTCCTCCTCAAGACAAAAGTGAATTCTTCTTGCTATCCTCCCTCTTTCTGTTGTAACTCTATCTACTGAGGTGAATTGCACTGCATCTCTTAAAATAGCTAAGCACAAGGTAGACTAACTACTCACTATGTGATCATAGAAATAGGTTGTAGGAAAGAGCCCCTAGCATTAAGAGCATTCCATTTTAGAAGCAGCATCTACCATCTTTTAGCAAGATTGGAAGAGCTTTATACTCTGTTTGATTAACTTGCCTTGAAGATAAGGTTATTTTGACTCATGCACATCTCTTTATTCCTCGTAAAGTTGGTTATGAGAGGCCTGAGTGGTGGCAATTTGGCTCAACATAGGCATGTTGTTGTTTTTGAAACTGTCTTTATGGTTTATCAAATTTACAGATGACTATTCCAAACAGCCCTAACGAGTAGCCGAGGTATACTTCTTCAAGAACTAGTTTTTCTGGAACATGTTCGGCTTGCTAGTCATTTTACTATCTGTTTCTAGTTTAGCTTCCATCTCCTATTCTGCTCATATTGGGAGAGAGGGATCTTAAGTTTACTAAGTTTCTAAAACCAAGTCTAAAATCTCTGCTGGCACTCATACTCTAATCTTTAGGGACGATTGGTGACTGAGGTATTATCATTGAGTTCATATTCATAAATTTAGTTTGCTCAAGCATAATTCCATCCACGTCTCTTTACAGCTCATTGATTGTGTTTTCCTAGAAAATCAAAATATGGAAAACTGCTTTACAATTAATTTTTCCTTATCATTTAGAATTGAGACAAACTCATTCCTCTTTCGATCCTAATCCAGTCTGTAATTAGCAAACTCATCTTCTAATTCAGCCTATTTCCTTCTCTCTTCATTCAGGCGTTTCTGATAGTCGATCCTTAAATTATCTATCTCATCAAGTCTCTACGATATTTCCTTCTTCAAGTTTCTTTCATTAAATCAATATGATCTAAAATGGAAAATATAATTATTCATTCTATTGAGCTAAGTTAACATCTTCTCTTAATTCTTTCACCTGACAAGTAAGCTTATTTATTTAGTTATTGAGGTAATCATTCTCCTCTTCTAGTCTTAAACTTTTAGCCTGAGCTGTTCTGCTTTTAGAAGTAGATTCATCTTCATTCATCTATATGGAAGCGGGTCTTGGAGCACTTCTAAGCTTCTCAAGCTATTTCTCAATAGTTAAATTTGAATATATCACAAGATTTTTATTCTCAAGTTTAAAAGCCTTGTCACTTTACTCATCTCTTTAACTCATCATGGAAAGCAATTCCTCTCTGTGCTGTTTCTGAATCTTGAACATTTAGCTCTGAAGTTCCTCTACCTCTTTTAAGAATTTATCTTGTTGAGACTTCAACTAACACTGCAGTTTAGATTAAGCCTCATTCTCAGATTGGTTTAGTTTTTGTCTCATTTTCTGCAGTTACTCTTCGCTCTCTGTTTGTTGTCTTCTTTTCTCATTCTGAACTTGACTTATTTCAGATTCGAGCTGAAGCCTTACCCTTTCTAACTCATACGATTTCTCATCAAGCAAATCTTGATACTCCTTTATCTAATTCTGTTAAGAGGCCTGGGCATCAAACAAAAAAAATCATTCTGAATAATTATTTAATCAGCTTAAATACTAAACTGCTGCTTCTCAAGATCTGCTAGCTTTATCTTATTCTCAAGATCTCTTTTATCAAGTTCCAAGTCTTGGATTCTTCTTTGGCTCTCTATTTATTAAGACTCTATTTGTATTTAAATCTGCTAAAGGGAAGAGTCTTTAAGTGATAACTGACTTTTGAGGTCCTTTATATGTGATTCCAGATCTATGCTCAACAATAAAATGCTTCCATAAAATAATATTGATGCGGAGTTCTGACATTTGCCTTCGGTGGGTAGTTTAAGAGATTTCAAAGTTTCTGGGAGTCTAAAATGCAAAATTAGGCACCTTATCCTTGTTATTTTATTGAGAACTTACTTTGTAAGTGGAGTTGTCATTTTGCAACGCAGACATGAGTGTGTCATGCATCTTCTTAGTATTCTCTTCTCTCTCTTGAGATTCTTTGAGTTGGAGTTCAAGCAACTCTACTTTTTGCAATAGGATGGCCTTCTGCTTCTCGTTTTCAGTTTCCTTTCTCCTCATCTAAAAAGTAAGTAAGTTTGGAGACAAAATATACCTCTTTCTTGAGTTCTAAGATCTCTGCTTCTTGTCTCCCCTTATCGTAGAAAGCCATCGACTGAGAAACGTTTAGAGGGTGCACTGGAGGTAAAGCATGGTGAGAAAGTATTTGAGATTGATTCATGCTAGACATATATCCATGCATGAAAGTCCCACTTGTGTTCAAACCGCTCCCCACCCCTCCAAATCCGTTTGAGAAATTCTAGGAAGAGGTGAGAACTGGCTGCGGGGGCAAAGAGGAGAGTGGATGCCCGTTTCCACTCCTTAGTAAGGGATTAATGCTTGAAAAAGCTTAATCAGCAGCACTATTGTTGCTGCTTCCATTAGAGTTCATAGTCTAGTTTGTCTAAATTTAAATTCAAATCAGCTCCTAATTGTTATAAACCAGAACAATTCCACGCTTGCATGTATAATGGCAACAAATAATAATGTCAAAGATTATGAAAATTAATTGGATCTGCTTCTTAAAGAAGGTCCACTCAAATTTAAAATCATCTTAGTGAATTTAGTAGCACTTTAAAGTTCCATCCACACAAATCAAAGATAAGATTGCTGTAGTTATTTTATAATCTAAGTATCCACCAAAGCTTGAGCATATGTAAGTTTGATAAAAACATTGATTCATTTAATGTATGAAGTTTAAAATAAAGTTGCTTTGGTTGAACTCAGACATCTCATTCCATTTGCTCATTAATTTAATTGTTGTCAATTTAGAAATTTTATCCCTAATCAAATTTAAATCCGGATTGCTAATTTTGGCTTTACTATTGCTAAATTGAGATCTGTTGATGTGGACGCTAGTTATGCAAATCCATTTAGGTGGGACCTCTTGAGTTGAAAAGATTTTGAGAATCAAAGTTTTGGTTCCTCTCAAGTGCTTAACTCTTCTGATTGATAAAAATTGACTTGATAAAGTTAAACCCTAAAATTCTTTTTTTTTATGTGATTGAGATTGTAGAATTTATTAGGCTTGCCGTTGAGGCGCAAGGTCTATTTCTGTTTAGAAATTTGATGATTGAACTCTCTTTCTATCATATCCTAGCAGTTCTACTGTTAGCAAATCATGTTCTCGAAGTTTTAGAGAGACCTCTAAGTTCTCAAGCTTGATTACTAAATTATAAGGCTTTATTAAAATAAGCGTCATTTTTTAAACTAGGACTGTTGACTGGGGCCTCCTAAAGAACTCAGATTTGAGGAGCCATTAACTCCAGAATAGTTTGCTACACTGTTGCTCTGATCAGAACCTTGGCTGATTGAGACTTATCTGAGTTAGTTGAGAATATTCTGCTCCTATGCCCTATAATCCTGATAGTTTTGGCCAGGTCTCCTCCTCTTCTTTGAGTCCTCAACCTTCAGTTTCTTGAGCATCTCTTGTGGAATCTTGGACTTGATCTCCACCTTCTCTTGGTAGGCCTCTTACTCAGTTTATCGGGCAAGTTACTCAATCACTCTATCCTTCACAAACTGCTGCTCTTAAAGTTATCAATAGATGTGGTTATATAGTAATTAGTACGATTAAGTTATGAGGGTGATAGTGAGCTTTCAAAAGAGCTCGCTAAGTTTGAATTACCAAAGTTCTACTAACCAGCACCTGGGAAAGAAGGGTTTGAGTTGATCTGAGAGTTGACAGGGTTTAGTTGTTGTTGAAAATTTAGTGATCTCTTTTTGGAGGCTTAGTTGCGGTGCTCCATTAGTTTGTGGGAGATGAAAGTGAAGAACTCAAACGAACTCACATGTTTGAAGTCGCCGTTGTTGAAAGACAAAAACCACTTCAGAACCTCCTCTAGGGCATCTTCTTTGCCCTAAAAGTAAGATTCTTCGCACCTCTTTATGCTCTCCTTGTAAAGGTTCATCAGTTAAGCAGCAGACTCTTTATAAATTTAATTAGTTTACAGAGAAATATTTTATCATGAGAGGGAAAATAATGATATATTTATATCATAATTAAATACTCTTAAAAGAGTTGGCGTCTGTAGTCTTCAATTTGGCTAAGAAAACTCAAATCCATTTTGTTCTGCAAAGGGTTAAAACTCTTAAAAATGATTTTATATACTACTATTTATCTTTAATTTTAAATTTTGAGAGTTGAAGTTCAGATGCTAGTTCTGTTGCTACTAAGCTTAGGACTAAAGAGAATTTAGATAAGAAGATGAAAATATTGAAATAGAGGAATTTTCACTTTATCTTGAGAGTCTTAAATCACTCTAAATATTAAAATATGTATTTATACATCACTCCAACTTACAGATTGGATACTCGAATCTGATCTCTTTTATTCTTCATCACCGATTCTTGAAGCCGCAGCCTACTGCTTCTTAATCAGTTGAAAATTTTGGGCGAAGGATCTGTCCTCCTAATTTTGTAAGCCCTAATTGAAGTTAGAGCCTCCATTAGGCTTGAAGTCAGAGCTATAAATTTAGCCTAGGGTTTAATGTGGGAGAAGCTTCTTTTATTAGTGCTGCTGCTCATTGATTATGGAACTCATTTGAATTCTAAAATATTACTAAATTATTATTCCTCTCAGCAGTCTCACTTAATAAGGATCATGGCTTTAATCACAACTACAAATTTTCTAAAATCTCAAATCGATTAATCATAATTGGATTCAAATCTGCTTCTTAAAATGTACAAATTTAGTAAATATAAATTTCAATCCATTTAAGTAACTGAGATGTGAAGATCAATCTTAAGATTCTAGTTTTTATGATCCTAAACCTCAATGTCCTTTAATTACTTGATAGGTCTTAAATTTGATTCCTTGGATATTCCTAAATTGGACTAATGATTTAGCGATGTGATATTTGACTATTGGGATCTGTTGGTTTTATTACTCTTTTAAGTTGGCTATCTTTAAAATGTTTTCAAATAGATCGCACTCCCTACTTCTTTTTAAGATTGCTTATCACGGAATTAGCCAATGTCCTGAGTTTCACTTTCATTTTCTTCTTCTGAGTCACTTAGACTCTTGATTTACTTAGATTTGGCTTTGCTTCTATTAGACTTTACATCACTCACTCGCATGGTACTTTGCTTGCTGATCACAAAACGAGAAGCCTCAGTTTTTCTACTCTTAGAAGTAATACAAGACATTTTAAACTGCTTTAATTAAATTTGGGAGTAGGTGATCGAGTGAGTAGGTTTTCTTCATTATCCATCTAACTATAAGTAGTTATGTTATCTTGCTCTACTACTCCATTCTACTTCTCATTGTTTGAGAGTTATTGGATGCGATTCAAAAGCTTTTAAGACTTGCTCTACTACACTTTTTACCGATAGTTGCTCAAGAGCCGCATCGTGTCGTGCTAACTCTTTTCGATCATCTCCTTGTTTTAACTTACTAAGGAGTATATAAATGTAATGAATAGTCTAAACATAAATGCAATAAATGAACTAAGGAGTCTATCTGGTCTTCAATTCTATGATAGGTCTTCTTGATCTTCTCTTTCTCCTTTTAGTCTGGGTATAAGTTAAAAAGCTTGGCTCTCATGTCCTCTATCAGTGTCAGAAGAAAATATAGAGACAATTAAATACTATTATAAAGTCAGATTATAGCTTTGAAAAGGATTTAAGGAGTCTGTCTTATGATTTGAGCGTTGAAGGACACTTGAATATGCTTAGTTCTTAAAGTTATCTTTAAGATTTTAGCAAAAAAATTAAAATAAGAAATCTTTTGAGTTGCTGCTGGTGTTTCCTCCAACTGTATTGAAAAGAAATATAATCAAATTATATTAGATAAAATATCTTTAAGAATAGATTTCTGAGGGGATGATTAGCCAATCCTTGGTTACGAAATTGTACTCGAAAAAGCAGTTGCTGCTTATCTCTTTTGACTTACAATGTTAGATTGAATCCTTTTTTGAGATTAGGTAGCAGGCTTATTTCAATAAAAAGAGATTCTATTTTTTAACTTATTAAAGGAAGTATAATCATCATTTTCTCCGGCTTTCATGCTGTCTAAAGTTTAATCAATTTTTGGCAGACCAAAGAAACTAGGCTTCATCTCCAATCTAGGCTTTGACAGTCTATCAGTAATTGCTTTAAGTGCTTAGACTTATACAGATTTTTCACTCCCCTCTCCAATTGTACCATAACCTGTATTTACAATATTCATATTATGCGCCTTTTCATCTTCCAATATTTTAAACAGTTGCTGTTTCTTCTTCTAATCTCTTTTGATCTTGTAGAATATAATCTTTTCAAAATTAAGATTTCCAGTTGCCTCTGGCTTTTATACAACTCTACTCAGTGCTTAATTCTTTTTCCTTTGAGCTAAAGCTGCAAAATTATTGCCATTTTACTACGAATCTGCCTAATTCTAAGGTTTATTTTCTTCTTCAAAATCGTCATCATCGATAAATATTTCAGTCTAAATGCTCTTCAGAGTAGTTGAGCTCACCACCCCATACTTATGCAAGTCCTTATTCAGCTACTAAGTACTGAAGCATTTTGTAAAATCTGAGATAGACTCTTTCTTTAAAGATTACTTGCTGAGCATCGCTCTATTCTAGATTTGCCTCTATTTCAGGTTTTGAAAAGTGGAAACTTAACTTTTCTTCTCTTGGCCTGCAGTGGAATCTTCGCCAGTTCTTTCTGCACTCCCTAATACTTTTCTCAGGGATTCCTTTCTTCTCTTATTCTTCTTCTTCTTCCTATTAAAATCAAACTCCTCATCCTAGGAGTCAGAGGAAAAACTTAAGTCTATTTCCTTGGATTATCCCGCCTGCTTAAAAGTTGAGAGTATTTGATTTCGCAGATCCTTTTTCTTCTACAATTGCTAATCCAAAAAGTGAGGCTTCACAACTTATTGAGTAGGCCTCTTTTAGGATTGCGAAGGTGTCAACTTTGAAGGGGAAATAGTTGCCTTTAAATTGGTAGAGGAATTATTTTAGGACCTATTTTTATCACCTAGTGATAAACTAGATGGGCCCTTGCTTAGTTGGTTCATGAGTCTTGATTTTTTAGGCTTTGAAAGCTTTAAGATATACTTATCGCCCGTAAATTGGCTGTACTTGTACTTGAGATTGGGATTCGCCTCCAACTTGGTTTCTCTAGCTGCTACTTCCTGAAGCGTAGAAACTACTTGTGTTAGAGGATCCCCTATAACTTGTTTTGAATGGCGCCTCAAGATCTTGAAAATGCTGAACTCTATGTTCTTCTTAGGTCCTTGCGCCTATTGCTAATCATGGTGCATATTCTAATTCCCAAGATTCTTAAGACTGTTCTTAAGATTAACTGGAGGCTTAAGAAGTGCGACTCTTGGTTTTGGTTTAATCCCTAATTTCTACTTTTCCATCTCTGCCCACATCAACTCAATTTCTTTGAGGAATCTCTCCTGCCTCACATCTAGCTGTTGCTTGTTTTCTCTTCTTACGCAAATATCCTCTATCACTTCAGACCACATCTCATTGATTTCCTTATTCTTTCTAAAACTTTTAGTCTCAGTGCCTTACATAGGATAATAGTACATTCTCTTAACTAGTACTGAATAAGTGCTGGTTTTGAAAATGAATATTATTTACATTCCTCAAATTTTACTTTTACTTTTACTTTACTTTACTTTAGTCTCAGTGCCTTTGATAAAGCCTTAATATGAAATGATAGTATGAGAAATATCGCATTATGGATTTATTATTCTTGAGAAGAAGAACCTCCTATAGCTTTGAACAGAGCTTCTCAACTTTCTTCTCCTCTACTCTTCTCCGTTCCATACTGCGACTGTAGTTAGATCTGAGACTTAAACTCCTCTCTTTCCTCTTGCCAGGGGAAACTATTGAAATTATAATTACTTAAACTGGTGACTCTTCATAGCAAGAATTGAAATTAACCTTGCTTGAGGATCTTTGCCTCGACTAGGAGAGTGAATTCAACTCCTTCTTCTTTTGAGGGTCGAGAGGATAGTCTGAGGAAAACTTGGTCAGTTTAATCGTAGCTGGGGAATCTGTGTTGCTTGTATCTGTCCCTTCTAGTTTATTCTTTTGGATATACTTGAGTAAGTCATAATAAAAATCAGAATGATTTAGTAAAATTTGTAAGAAATAGGAGGGCAATGAAAAGTTTAATCAATCTTAATCCGATCTGTTATAATATAAACAATTGTTTAATTAAAAGATTTGAAAAACATTTTCGGTCAGGTAGCAGAGATGAATAAGCATCAAATTATTAGAGATCCAGGGCATTCTAGCAGGCAAAGTAACTATATTTTTAATCTAATATCTATTTAATTTTTCAAATAAATATTTTCATTTTTTATAGATGACTAAGATGATAAAGGAAGCGCAGAAATGTTTTCACTTAGATGTAAGTAATATAATAAGGATCAAATGTCTTTCAATTGCTTATTCTTCAATCTGAGACAAGATATATTAGATTATATTTTGAGTCTTAATTCAAATATTTTATTAAAAAGTAAGCTCCTACAAGGAGATAAATAATTTCTAAACCATTTCTTGAACATCAAGAAGAAAAATAAAATATTCAATATCATTAATTTTTTTATCTTCATAATATTTTTGCCAACATTAAGTCTTCAATTAACCCAAATAATCACTTTTAAAATGGCGGATAACCCGGGGGCCATCAAAATCCCCCATTTCATTTTTTTCTTTCTTAAAATTTAAATGTTGAAATTGTAAATAAATTATCGAGATAAAACATTATTAAAATTAGTTCAAACTTTCATCTTTGCTACAATTCAAAATGGCGGATTTTCCGCCATGGCGGATAATCCGCCATTTCATTTACTAAAATATATTAGATGATTATACTTTAGAAGCCAATATACTTTCGATGGATCGAGAGAAGTTCATAATTAATTTCAAATAAAATTTCAAATAATTTCTTTTCGTTTCTAGAAATATTTTTCCTACATCCTTCTTCAAATTTTCTTGAACTTAAAATTTTTTTGGATTCTTAAATTTTTTTACCTCGCTAAAAATTATCTCGATATAATTCGATCAATAGGATAAGATTTCTAACTTATTATTTCTTTCTCTAGAGCTATTATGAGAAGTCTTCCAAATAAAAATATTTTTCTTCAAATGGTTTAATATCACCTTCTGCGCTCTCAGAGACTTATCTAAAAATCACCCAAAAAATATTTTGTCATTCACAATTATAAATTAAAGAAACATAAATAAAAGTGTAAGATTACTAAAATCATTAATGCAATAGGTGAATGAAAAGTCATTTCATAAAAAATTGAAAATTATTTTTGTGGACACAATTATGTTTAAGGTATCTTCAAGTCTCAAATTAGACTTTACTATAAATCATTAAAACACTGTAGTTTCCCAAGATTAAGTTTTGCGATAATTAAAATTTGGCAATCATTTACTGTATTCATCTACCAAAAGGTTGAAAGCTTTTTTCTATATATGAAAAGTCAAATTTACACAAATAAAAAAATTTGATTTCCTACTTGGTATTAATGAAATCCCCATAAACATAAAGTGGCGACTATGATTTAAAAAATCACAGAGGCTGTTTATCAATTTTTTTGACATCAGAAAAAAACAATCTGATCAGAAAAGAAACACAAAACAGCATGAAGGAGAACGATTCAGGAGGTAGATCAGAAAAAAAACATAGTTTTAATGAAAAACAATCACACTCTCAAATTTCAAAATTCTCACTTGAATAAAAGAAATTCTATGTACCCTATATGGAAAACTAGTAAATCAAAGCTATTTACTATATGAATTCAACTGGGTCAATTTGATATTTACTTTTCACAAACAGACTTTTGAATAATAAATTGGAATTCAATGAAAGGAAGTTGGCAGATTTCAGTATTCACATGTGGGCGACTTTGATAAGAGGATGATGAGATTGGATCTTCAAAATTTTTCAGGTGTCACTTCATGTCCAAATTGATCTCCTCATATACATCACTGAAACATATAATCAACAAATTACTATTAAGGCTGTTATCTCAAAGTAAAAATATTTTTGATTTCTTAAACTTATTTTCATAGATAAAAACGGAAGAGCTCTCTAGATCATGAAGCAACCAACTCAGATGTTCAAGGCCAGAAGAAAGAAGCAGAACACTCCACTTATCACATTACAAAAAAAATTCAAGAACATGGGTGATCCTGAAACAAAATAATTCTGACCAATCACATGTTCTAATTTTGATACTTCAGTCACAACCAAATGAAGGAGAAAAAAAGTGACTTAAATTAAATTCCTCCAAGTTGAGACTTAAAGTTTGATTAAAATTCCTTATGAGTTAACTCAATCCTAATAAATTAATTCAAACATAATTACTAAACTGTCTAATCACTAATATTAACAAATTTCCTTTTTGCTATGAGCTTCTTTTAATTTTTTTTCATTCATGTTTGAGATATTCATCTACATGCATTTGTATTTATTCGAAATAATTTTGAATTAAGTTTAAATATAGCTATGCTCATTTTTCATAATGTGGCTTTGGTAATTCGGAGGAATGGAAATGGAAATATAGCATTTGGAAAAATGAGTTTATAATGCTTGAGTAAAATTTTAATCAAAACAAATTTTTTTGATAAACCAAAGGGAAATCAATTCAAAGTTGAAATGGTTGAAAGTAATGAAGAAATATTTTGAATTGAAATAAGAAATAAATGAAATTACTTAGCAATATATCAAGTTATGATTACAAAATTCTTTGTGAATTTTCTGCGCTGGCGAATAATCAGCCCTTCTAACTTTAGTTTATATTGAAAGTTTCAAGCAACTTTATATAATATATTAAATGGAAAAATATTTTTTATTTATGCAATATTATCGCCAATAGACATATTCAAAACACTAGAAATTAAAGTATTTCCTTTAGGGATCAAAGGCGGAAAATCCGCTCGGGCGGAAAATCCGCTCTTATAAAATTTTTTGATGATTGATTAAATTAAAAACATTTAAACTCTAATGCAGACGACAAATAATAAATTATTGCCTAATTAAATATTGAGAACAAGAAATTGATTGAAAGGAAACTTTTTATATTGTAATTAGGCTTCCTAATAGGGAGCTGACTAATGAGTTATTTGAATTAAGAATCTTAAGATTTTTTATATTGTTTGTTTCATTAAGTCAATTTAAGAGCAATTCAGAGCAATGAATTTCATAATGAATAACTTACAAATAAGATAAAAAATAGTTCTCTCGTTTTAAGATAAGCAGACTATAAAAAAGAAATATTAGTTTTAGAATTTATATAAATATATGTTATACGAAAACAACTTACTTATCTTGCAATTATTAATTGTTTTATATTGAAAATGTTGTCGGTACCTCGCTGTCTCTTGAACTCAAAATTTTTTCAAACTAACAAATTAAATAATTGACTACATTATAATATGATCAACCTTGAATTAATTAAACTTTTCATTGCCCTCCTATTTCTTACAAATTTTACTAATTGCTAATAATTATTATAAAAGTCATTGCCATCATTTTACTTGACAAGTACTGAAAGTCCCCTTCCATCAGCAGCCTTAGATTTCTTGAGGATAGGCTTTAAATTCTAAATGCCTAGCTAGTTGCTGAAACCAGAGAGCCTAATCTGTGTATTCTGAGCGTTAACAGCTTTAGGGGTTGACTCAATCGATCTTTGCAGCTCTAGCTCTCTTTGAGGGAGCAACTGGTGCTTAGTTGAGGGTTATTTCATCATCTCATAATAAGACATATTAAAAAATTAAATTGCAGACTTTATATTCCCAGATGATAAAGCATTGACTTTGCACCTCAAGATTAGATTTTATCATTAGGAATATGGATAAAATTAAAGAGTGATGAAATAATAAATAAGCTAGATGATCTCAAATTCAGTGAGTGTCAGGACCTTGTCTTCTTGTATTTTCTCAAGCTCTTTCTTCTCTCATGTGAGCATCTAATTCTGAGAATAATCCTCTGCCAAAGTATGAACCTAATATTTTCAAACAAAGATTCTGAATTGCATGTTTGCTTTAAACGGTAGCAGCATTAAACTTGACTTTCTCATCCTTGAGTTCTCTCAAAAATTGCTCTGAAGATTTAGCTTAGTCTCTAAACTGCTCTCTCATGTCAACGATGTCCGTGAATTCTAAATCATTGTAAACAAAATATCCTAATTTCTTACGCATTAAGCACTTGGGGCATTTTCTTTAGTTAAAATTATAAGTTATGATTCAACGCAATAGTCATGATAGGTGTGTCCGCAAAGAAAGTGAATGGTGGGTAGACTCAGTTTCTTATCGCAGTGTGAGCCAAAAGATAATTTTAGTAATTGAGTTCAGCTATTTCAACTTTCAACTTGCTAATATAAATAAGCAAAACATGCCAAGGATTATCAAGCAAATACTTTTTCAACACCTTAAATTTCAAGTTCTAAAAAGATTAGGAGATTTAGGAAACGTCTTATAGAAGAGGACTAAGAATAGCTTTTTGATTATAAAAAATATGTAGGCCCTCAAGGTCTCTAAAGAAAGTCAGAGCTTGAATCCATAGGTCGCCAATATTATTTTGAGATAGTCTTTTTAAAGCAGATTTCAAGTACTTTGTTCACATCCTTCTTCTTTTTAGATATTTTAAATCGTTTATCTCTTCTACGATAGTTTTATAATCCTCTGAGAGTAAAGATTGATGGTAGTGAGTTGCTCTTAAAATGAATCTTCACCTTTAAAAGATTTGCAAGAGATCCTCTATTCTTATTTTCTTTTTACAATATTATAGATTGAGTGAGTTTGATTTATAATGTCTAAGTCCTTCTTGTTCTCAATGTAGATCTAAAAGCGTTATATAT
This sequence comes from Tetmemena sp. SeJ-2015, assembly GCA_027382625.1. NCBI lineage: Eukaryota > Ciliophora > Spirotrichea > Sporadotrichida > Oxytrichidae > Tetmemena > Tetmemena sp. SeJ-2015. The sequence continues at coordinate 111,243 of JAJKFJ010021673.1, forward strand.
AATTTGATTTCTGCTTTGTCTTTACATATTGCATTAATCAGCGAATATAATATTGAGCCTAAAAATATTTTTGCAAGTATGTATATTGTAATAGCAGTTCAAAAGTAGTGCAGTGTAATCTTTGTTGTAGTCGGCGAGACTGGTTAAGTTGTGCTGCTGAGTTTAAGGTGTGTTAATCAGATTCTCCAGATACCAAATCTATTTAAATATGTTCTAGTTTCACAATTTTGTATATTTTATGTACTGATCTAGTGCCTCATCAAACTGTAATTATAAGTTTGAGCCTTGCAGATCTCAGCGATTATATCTGATGGGAACTTTGCTATCTGTGCTATCTTTTAAGCCTCTGCAAATAAGTTTTTCTTCAGGAAACTGCTATTATATTAGATTGAAGCTTGAATAGTGTCTTCTGATCTTTCTGATTGGAAGTAAGCATGAGCAATGAAATAGAGATTTAAATAAGAGAATATTTGTGTAAGGATTGCAAAAGAGCGTCATTTGGTTATTGAAGTCATAGATAGAGATTTAAGCACCTTGCTATACTATAAATTCTTCACTTCTACCACGTGATCTTTGAAAAATCTTATCAAATCTTTTTCACACTGAAAAGTAGTACCTATGCATTTTAAGACCTCTACTGTAGTCACAGTCTATGCAGTTTGGCTTTAATTGAATGTAAATAAATAGGAGAGAATATCATCTTGCTTAGACTCCTCCTTCTTTTCAATGGAGTAGTAAACAAGGATAACTTTTCATGATAAGATGTGTTGAAATAAGATACATGCAGTACTCCTGAGCACCACCAGGTTCAGTGCGCTTGAAGATGTGCAAGTCTATCACATTTTGGTATTGTGCTTCCTTAATCAAGTATAAAGTGATCAACTAATTTGATGCAGTTTTCTCAGGGATGAAATCTCCTTTGCCATCCAGCAGCTGAAATATAATTCTTTCGAGAATTCTGCTTTTAAGGATTTCATTGTTCATCAGTGCACATGCAGCTAAAGCTCCATCTTTTGATACTCTAAATGCTCTGCAAGATTAAAAATATACACAATTAAGACTTCAATTAGTAAATTATTGTAGATATAGCATTGATTTCGCAAATTTTTTTTTAAATACAAGGTTGTTGAGTGACGGTTGACTCTAGCTGAATGTCATTCGGAATGGCGTGGCTGAGAATGCTTGGCGGTTGGAAATAATTTGTTCTATTCTAGGTGGAATTTAATTGGAATGGAGAATTAATTAAAAGTACGCCTTCATTAAATTAAAAACATCAAATTAGCAAATAATAAGTCTGGAATATTGGAATATTCCAATCTTTGAAAACTGGAATATTCTAGTGGCAAATAGAAGGAAACAATCAGAATCAGGGCAGGAATACTTAGAAGATGTCAATAATTAGGGCGTAGAAATATTCCAATAGTCTAAAGTGATTAGACTCGGAAGTGAGATATATAAAAGAGGGTGTGAATATTTAATTATTATTTAAAACATCAGGGACTCTAGAAAATGAAATACAGCATTCGCAATCTCAAACAAATAATATGCAATCCATAAAAGAAAACAAAAAGAAAGATCCTAAGTCCTACCACAGTAAGAAGGCCTTCTTCAATCAGCTTAGTATGGTCCTGACTCCAGACCAAGCTTTGTAGCTTTAAGATCAGCTGTAAAACTAATTTGAAGAGATTGAGCAGACCCCGATATTCGAAACCACTGGGATAAGCAGCAGTTCTTGGTGATCCTTCTGAAATAGAGCTCCTTTGGCAGAAGCAAGTAATACTTTCTCAATATTAACTACGCTGGAAGAAAGTATTTGGACGAATTGGGGATTCTCTGCACAGGTATCAGCCGCAGCAATCTTTCGAAGGCAATTAAGTAAAATGGCCCAGCAAAAATGCTTGTCGGAACTGCGGAGCGCATTCTAAAGGAGCTTGACTGCGAATAGAAGAGTCCAGCTGTTGAGGGGTAAATCAATATAGCAGAGGAGGAAAAGGAAAGCGATTCAATTTGCCAGCAAGTAATTCAGCTCATTAGAGAAGGCAAAGTCTTCAGCTACCAGGACTTTTTCAATAGAAATATGGGCGACTCTGTCATGAGTGAGATGCTGACTGATCGCAGAAGGAAGCTTGAGAGCTTATTCAGGCTCTTTAAAAACGCAGGTGTCATCAAACAACAGAAAGTGGACCACATTGAGCAGCTGGTGATGTACTTGGAAAGAATGAGATTGGAGCCTGCCAGAAAAGCAACAGCCAATTGTGTTTCGGATGAAGTGATCCGCCAATTCCAGCTTAGAGATGCGTTGGACGCCATTTACGACATCATCATCTTGCAGACTGATCCAAAAACGAAATGTGTATGGCTTCACGGCCTCAATGGGACTGGCAAAAGTTCCCTAGCAAGACTACTCTAATAGATCTTCCAGTCAGAGAGATTAGAGGAAGTGGATGACAACTTCTGCCTGGATTAGAAATCGGAGGGATTACTTCCCACTCTGGTCATATTGGACGAAATCAACTACCCGATCTTCTTCAGAAAAAAGAGCCTGGCAAAGATGAAGCGGTTCCTCGAGGGCGCAGGATTTGTACTAAATGTGAAGCACGGGGAAGCGGGCAAGCGATTTGTGGGCTGCTCTACTTTGATCACCTCAAATGAGACACCTTTGAGATATATGAGTGAGCTGGACAGAGGTGCTTTCTTGGCTAGAGTTAGATTTGTGGAGATGCACAGAAGCAAGAACTACACCTAGAAGACTTTCTCTTTGAACGCTGATCAACTTGCACTATACTTTGAGCAGAGACTAATTGAGGATGGCAGGATCATGGCTGGTGTAGGAGAAGAAATTGATGGGCTCAAAGACACCTGCACACAAGACTACACCCTCATTGACAAGGGAAACTTCTTATGACAATCAATGAGAATGTTCGATCGCTAATGCCAATAAGGATCTCCCTTAGTAATTTATTAATACATTATATTCACACCCTCTTTTATATATCTCACTTCCGAGTCTAATCACTTTAGACTATTGGAATATTTCTACGCCCTAATTATTGACATCTTCTAAGTATTCCTGCCCTGATTCTGATTGTTTCCTTCTATTTGCCACTAGAATATTCCAGTTTTCAAAGATTGGAATATTCCAATATTCCAGACTTATTATTTGCTAATTTGATGTTTTTAATTTAATGAAGGCGTACTTTTAATTAATTCTCCATTCCAATTAAATTCCACCTAGAATAGAACAAATTATTTCCAACCGCCAAGCATTCTCAGCCACGCCATTCCGAATGACATTCAGCTAGAGTCAACCGTCACTCAACAACCTTGTATTTAAAAAAAAATTTGCGAAATCAATGCTATATCTACAATATCATTGGCTATAACAACTTTGGAAAACTCGAGGGCATAGGAAAAGAAGCGAATTATCTTTGGGATTAGAAAGCTTGCTCAAAATTCAGAGATTAACCTTTCCGCTTCAACTAGGATACTCTCTGATAATAACTTAACTACTCAACAAGATGAGGAAGACATTTAGCATTCAAATGGTTTTCAATAATTTATAAATGCATAATGTTGAGATTGACAAGAGAGAGAAGAAAAAGACTTGCGTCGACTATTTTCTAATAAGAGAAAATGCTAAATGGAAAGCCGGATGGGATATCCTCATTAACTTCTAGGTAGCTTATTCATGCTTCACCACGATTTATCAAGTGTGCTTTGATATGAGCTCCTCTTTAGGACTGGATGTCTTCAACTACATGGTTGAGCTCTAAAAAGTATTCTAAAAACATTTATATAATCATGAACTTTTTAACAGAGTACAAAGACCCTGAAACTTATGAGACAATTCAATTCTCTACTCTAATTTCAAAGAGATATGCCTTCAAGGGATCCTTTGTTATTGACTTTGCCATATACTCATCTTTAAATTTTTCAATACATATTGGGAGGAAACTAAATACAGACCAAGCTTGTGAGATTATCTATCAAGAGTTGAAACTTATAGATATCTCAAGATTCAACTCCCTTTTGAAATCTGTCTTAAAAATTTAATGATCTGATAATAGCCAGGAGGAGCGAATCATGTTGCAGTATTTGCTGATGTATGCTTACAAGATCTTCAGACTGTTCATCATCGCCTTTATTATAACTTACTTCAGCGGCTGTGTTTGGTACCTAATAATCAGCTAGTACAGAGATTAAATGAAAAATAAAACCAACTACTATGTAAATGATCTCTTTCTATTTCAAAAACAAGATGGAAGAAATGGATAACACTTCCAGGTTAATCGTCTCTTGCTACTTTGCGTTGACTACTTTATCAACTGTTGGCTATGGCGACTATTATCCAATAACTGACATAGAGATAATGACAGCTGTTACTCTTATGCTTTGTTATTCTCTATTTGGGCTCTTTCATTGAAATTATCTCAAACTATCAGAAGAAAATGGGAGTGGTGGATAAGTCTACCTTCCTTAGAAATTGGCTGACTCTACTTACAAGATTCACTGGAAACAAGCCTCTTTCAAAGAGAAGTAATATTATTCTAGAGGCTCACTTTGCTTACTTCTGGCAGCATGACAGACTTGCTTCAATCCATTAGCATTATGATACCCTCAATGAACTTCCTAAGACCATGAAGAGAAGATAGTGAAATAACTGTAATGTGATGTGTTTGAGGACATATTTCACAAGTTCAAGCATTTCTTCAAGACCTATGAGAATAAAGAATCCAAGTTCTTATACGATGTTTCTTTTGGATTTCTTCCTCGCTTTTTCAACTCTAATCTAATCAGTTATAAGAATTACTTAAGGAAGATACTGTCAGATAACTATTAGCGTCTAATTAAATCCAGGCTTGATTAAATAAGATCCCGTCCTAACTTAATAGTGTTTATGAATAGAGTGAGATCCCTGAAATGTACTTTTGCTTAGAGGTATGGAGTTTCTAATATGCGATCATTATGTGGTGAACAATAAATAACTAAATCACTTAAGAATCCTTTGACTTTAACTAATGATATAGTCAAACAAAAAGAACGTCTACCGAGTATTTAATCACAATAAATATATAATTGATGAAGTTAGCAAATAAGGGAACCACCAAGAAGGATCAAGATGCCATCATGAATCAGCAGTTTATAACTTAAATTCGCTAGTATTTGTGATGATGAATTAGTACTTAACATTAAATATATATTTCCATTTTTGTGTATTTTTAGTTGAAGATGAAAGACTTTTCGATGAGCTAATAAACTATACTTAGAAAAGACTCTTCCAACTTGATGAAGCATATTAATAAATGCTAAAATTATTTTGCGAACAAGAAGCTTCAGAGTGTGAATAAATGTGCTCTAAATAATAATTAGGATTATAAGAAAAGTATCCATCTCCTAGCAAAGATTAAGAATAACTTGTCAAGTTAGTCTTACCAAAGCTAGATATATTTGCCATAAGAAAATACCATCTTGACAAGATTCGTAGAAGGATATTTATTACTTATATTTGAATATGAGATAAGAGCCTGTTAAGAGAGTGAAACTAATTTTATAATTAGAGAACAGCAGAGCTCTATGGCTTTTGGTAAACTAAACCTTGGAGGAATCATAAAGAGGTAAATAAGATAATTATTCCAAAGGCTGCTTAGATCTGCAAAAAGCTAAAGCTAGATTTCAATTCTATATTTTTGAATATTTTATGAAGTGGAGGTGGCCGTACCCATCCTTGCATTTTATCTTAATTATTAAGATTCTTGATGAATACAGTAACTTAAAGTATTAAAATAAGATTCTTTATTTTATTCCAAGTTTACAAAGTTTACTAAAAGAGATAAAAGAAAGAGAGAGCTTTAACATTCAAAAGAAGGCTAAAAAGGCTTGGAAAAGCTTGCTTAGGTCAATTCTCGTAAAGAAGTACATTGCAAGTAAGTATGACGTTGGAGAGCAACCTTTAAATCCTTGATTAAAATTTTAATTAATCTCCTTTTTATTTCTCTATTTATTTCCTATTGTTTTTTAATTAATTTTTTATTAGCCAAAGTATGTTGCCACCACATTAAACTTGAGTATTTATAATTTAAAATGATGAATTTTCTTCTTCCTTCTGATTCAACCTTCCATAAGTCTATTATGTGTGAGCATTCCTTTTGGTTAAAGCTCTTAGCACTTGTCTTGAGTTATGACATATATTGATATTATTAATTCTTAAATACTTGCTGATCTTGTCTAAGTTCTCGTCTACCTTTTTCGAGTTCTTTTAAATCACCTGGTTTTAAGACTCCAGTCTATCAAGCAATCGATCCATTCCTTTTTTTTATTAAGTTCTTCTTAGTCTGCAAAATTTCGAGCACCAGAAGAGAAATTAAGTTAAATTTTTGACCGATAAATGCAAGAGCTGTTTCTAGATATCTCTCCGAATCTGGGCCCTCAAGCATCAGAATAATGAGCATTCCCAATATTATTGTCGTTTCCTTTCTCAGAGTATCTCTAGCAGATTAAAACTACAATAATGATAGTTATAATATAGGTTCATACTTCTTCTGAATATAGTAGGAGAGAAGTTCTTGCTTGAGATCCAGTCTCTCACAGCAATTTTAAACTCCCTCAGAGTAGTTGTAAATCTAGAAGAGGAAGAGCACATAGTGCTTGTCTACTCTTGTGTCGTAGTTTATAATGAATTTGTTTATCTAAAAATACATAGCGAAATGATTTATTAGACGATAGTTTACTGCTCATTTTTAATATCTCTCTGATACTTTGAGTTTTAGAAACTCTAGTTCAGGTATAAATAGCACTCCAGAAGTCTATGGTAAAGATTATTGAATTAATTATTCTCTTTTACAAAATTGCTCTAAAGATGATTGATTGTTATTTCCATTAGTTTCAATAACATACTTCAAGAAGTCCTTCATTTGATCTATGTTGTCTACAAAGATTTGTAAAAAAAATAACGAGCGTCCTTATTCATTATATTCTTATTTCCTTTTGGTTTTTGAGCTCAAACTTTTTGTAAGCCTCAGTGATGAATTTCTTATGGATTGTGAATTCAATAAGTGCCTGCACGATGTTTCTCACAATTTACTATATCGTTTTTTGGAAACTGCTTATCTGAGCCACCAAGGTAACTCAAGTCAGTTTTCAGTAGCTTTGAAGAGTCTAAGAGGCCGCTTGAGTAACCACCTAACTTCTCACTCCCCGACTTGAAAAACTTAGGAGCGTAGAGCTGTAGACACTAAACTTTCTCCTTCAAGTTAGTGATGTCATTCTCTATGGTTTTCAAAGCTAGCACTAAGTCCTTCAATTATGAATATTTTTAGATCTGAACGAGGAGCTTCCACTTTTTGCTGTTTTGTGCGAGCGATACTGCCTAGTCGAGAGTCTCGCTCTGCTATCTGCATACTTCAATTTAAAATAAATATGCTCATTAGATATACTATCTATTTAAGTTTTTAGAATGGCGGTGTCAACATCAAAGATGGATTCCTTATTGTTGAGTTTTGACCTCTCTATGAGTTGACTAATTTTTTCCTTCTGCTTTTGCAATATTAACCTTTCTCCAGATACTTGATAAGGTTATGTAGTTAAGGCACCTCTATGAACTATTGAATCACATAACTTGGATTTAAGTAGCCAATAGTTTTAATGTACTCTTGTTAGAAATTAATTTAATGCCTCATCAAACTGCTTTTTCTCATAGAGGTTGTCAGCGTGAGCCTTCAAAATTCATTCCCATATTAATTATTCTTCTTCAGGAGAGTTTAAATCTTGACATTATCTTCCATTTCATGAAGCTTGAATAAGCGTAGTATTTAAGCATGTAGATGGCATCTTCCTCAACCTCCACAAAGAGAATTAATCTTGAATTAAATTGATAGACACCTTGCTTAACCTACTTCACTTCTATGAAGGGTAGTTTTAAATTTTCACCCTCAAGGGCTTGCTAATGAATTTAATCTCTCTGTTTGTAGCGCTTTATAAAGTGATCAGTGGTGTCTTTGTTCTCTAAAATAGATAGTCAAATTGACTAATTCTAAACTTACTTGAAAGCAGCATCAATCAGCAAGAGACCTCATTTCATATATTTTCAAGGCTTTAGAATGAGATTCTATTCGTCAAAGACTTGCTTACCATTACCTTATTCTGAATATAAACAAGCACTCCTTGTGTTGAAATGATTAATCATCACCTTGCTTCCTTGACTCTCAGTATCTTTACAGGCTTTGATGCATTTTTATAGATAAGTTTTGCTGAAATTCATGTTTAGATGGATACATTTTAAATTATTGACTTACTCTATAGATCAGGATTTCTTGAATAAATTATTTCTATTAAATTTTATGAAGAAGAAGTCTAAGTTTAACAAAAAGCGAAGTTTATTTATTGGATATTATTTTGAATTAATTAATTCTATAATTCAAAGGCCTCCTCTGAAATGGAAAAATCTAAAACCTTTCAGTCCAATAAGAGTGGTTATTACTCCCAAGCCAGTCTCCCCGTCAATAAGTAGTATAGCATTTTGCCAATTTATTTTACTCTAGGGCTAACTAGCTTTATCGAACTACAACTTTGGAAAGAATTATTGCGCACACTAATTTGTATCGTTGAGTTCTGCTTCTTACTAGATATAATTATGTGAATTATACATCTTATGAGACAGTGAGATCGTTGTCTAAAATTTCAAAGACAATCAATTGAGTAGTATAAATTGACTTTGTAGGTATCATCCCCTTCCAATACATTAGAAGATTCTAGGATTTAAGTATATATGAGATTATTCAGACTTCCCAGATTATTGAAACTTATGAATGAATGTTTTGAAATCTCTGTTCGAGAATAATAGCCACTAAGGTTTATCATTATAGTGAGAGATGAAGATTAAAACTCTTTCTATTTATCATATCATAATAATCAGTGATTAAGTCTTGCTTTGTGGAGTGGCTTTCTTTTCTTACATTATGGGCTTTTAGATATGAAAAATATATTTGTCTGTTCAAAGAGTTTGAACACTTAAATCGAGGCTCATTTTTTAGAGAAGATTAATGACAAGCTATCTGTTTGAGAACAGCATCATATTATAGGGTGAATATGAATGCATTATCGTGGATTGATTTAACTTAGAAATACATTATGTTTGAGTCCTTGTTCTGTGATTCATATTATATTACGCTTTATAAATAGAGTTAATTTAATTTAAATGTCTACCTCAACAACTACATCTACTACAACATCATCGACAACTACAACAGCATCAACAATTAAAAACCCAACTTGAAAGTGACCTCTGAGGAGGCAAGCGTCTAGGACAAGTAAGGCTTCCCTCCCGATCAACAGAGACTCATCTTCGCAGGCAAGCTCAAAGTGTTACAAAAGTATGCTTTCATTTGCGTACTTTTGAACAGCATTTGCTAAGAGATTAACATCATGCACAAGGAAATACAGCACTGACTACAACATCAAGAAGGAGTCTACTCTCACCCACAACTACCAACCCTCTTGAACGCGGACAAAAAAACTAAAAGTTAAACTAAGTCAGTATTCGATGGCTATCTTGCACTAAACTAGTAGGAGCTCGCTCCCTCATTAATTTAAAATACATAATCAATTAAAACTATCTCTAATTTAATATATATCACTTTTTTTAAGAACTCTATCTTGATTAGGTTTTGCCAATCCTCGATCATGTAATCATATTTACCCTATATCTTTTGTTCAACCCAGATGACCCTGATGATAAACTGCTCTATGACGAAGAGAGTGAATACTTATTTACATTACTTATTTTTGCTTGGAAGGCAAAATAGGAGTCGGCTATTCTATCTTTGGCAGAGGCCTCGAATCAAAGCAATACAAACTTGCCAAGTTCTACAAAAAGGAGTTTCTGTATAGCAAACAAAAGCAATTATAGATCAATTGTAACAATAAAAGATCTGAGTTCATATATATGGTACTCAAGCCTATTAAGTGCTTCGCTCTGACTAAGAAATTCCTTCACCACGATATTTTCCCCAAATACCCTGAGCTTGCAAATCAGTTTAAGGCAGAGGCACTACTCAGATACAGGAAATCACTTATTCAAGAGAATTCAATTTGACTTTAAGTATGAAGAAAGAATACGAGGAGCAGAACAAAAAGAGTGAAATTACAATTTTAGTAAATAGCAGATAGAAGATTGCTAGAGTATTTGAGTTCAGGGAAAAGAAGGCAACCAATTAGATAAACTACGGTGGAGGGAGATCATCTTTTGGGCGCTCACATAGATTCAACTACAACTACGCTGTGCCTAGTAGCGGAGGCCAAGATGAAAGCTTTGACTTTGCTCGATAATAGTCTATGCAACAGCAGCAGTAGTAGCAGATGTTTTAAGGCGGAGTGGGCAAGTTCGGAGGAGTGAACAATAGTAATATAGGCTTTGCTCAGCACAGAGTCAGGTCCTATGCCTCGATGGCTAGTGAAGATCTGGAGAAGTTAGCAAATATAGAGATAGGGAGAATAGAAAAGCTTTTTCAGCAGTTGAAGATAAAAATGGAGAATATACAGTCTGAGGTTGTTAAGTTTAGCGACAACATAGATAAATTCGCTATTTAAAGTGTGAGTAATGATGAATTAGAACAGCTTTTGGGAAATATAGATAAAGTAACAGAGTCTATAAGTGAGCTGCGCAAAAAGAATAGCATACCGTTTTAGCATAGTCTGACTGTCGCGGTTAATAAGTTTTGAACAAACACTATAATTATATGTATGATAATTCTTATGTAGATTAATTGTTTGGGGTTAACATTTTTGGAAATATGGTTTAATCCGAAACATATTTAATTTTTAAAATCGAAAACAAAAGGAAAGTCACTACAATCTAAAAAAATCAAAGCATGAAAAAATAATTCTATGAAGAGGCAGAAGAAATGATAAACACTTTCTCTGGCCATTTGAATTATGAAGATCATCATTCCAATTAGGACTAGAACTTTGCTGATTTATTCAACGACAACAGTTTTGACAATAGACACTAATAAGATCATTAAATTTAATAGTAATTAATTATGGTGTAATAAAGATGGAGAGGCAGAATTTGTTGGCGAGTAAGGTTATGAGGGCGCCAACAAAAGATTTCTGTTTCGATGAGGATGTTGATGAAGAGTATGATGAAGATGAAAGAATAAAAAATAACTATTATGAAATTGCATTCTTAACAAATAGGATGATGAGCTGGATGAAAAGCGGAAGGTGGCTGTAATTTAAGAGTCTATTGATGAATTGATAGAGAAAGGAAAGCCAAAATATTCTAATTTTAATACTTATTTAAGCGCAAGGGACTGTAGTATGAAGAACTGAAGAAACGCAGAGAAAACAAATAGAAAAGACTCTTCATTTATTGTATATCAGCTGTTTTGATATATGATGAAGCCAAAGTTCACTTGATACTGAACTTCACAAGAGTGATTGCATTTAACTTTCAGTATCAGGTCCCTATCCATCGCGCTGTGATACTTTCTATGCTTCCAAGCAAGTATCAAGTCAAATACTTAGAGAGAGACTTTCTTAAAATATCGCACTAAAGTCAAGAGAATCAAAAACTTAACTATAACTCAATCAGAAGTTCTAAGCAAACAAACTCATCTTAGCATTTATATACTGGTAATTAAATTTGTCTTTCTCTAGCTAAATTCGTGAGATACTGAGAGAGTTCATGGCTATCTTCGGAAGTTTACTGAACGAAGATAAGTTTTGTGAGCTGAATAAGGATTCTAATTTCCTGTTGAACTTGAGCGAGAGGAAATATCTGTCCAAGATAGAGTTCTTGATTCTGTTTTGTGGATTCCTGAGCCTGCATAGGCTTGTGTTTAGAGTAAATTTCATTGTTGATATTACTGCCATGGAAGATAGCAAGGCTGTTAAAGTATCAAGGAAAACTACTAAAAAATAGAAATAACAGACTATTGATTCCACATAGAGAGACGATAGCTTTTCTATTTTAAACTTATTTTTTAGACTTAATAATTCGATATTGCTCCAGGCTATGTACATGGGTGAGGAACAGAAAATAAGGCAGAAGAAAAGGAAAATGCATGACCACTTTTGCGAACTCATCATATCTCTAATATAAATATTGAGTGAATACAGACTCTGATGTGGATCAAGATCAACAGCAATTCAGTAGTGGGGATAAGGAGTTGCAAGAGCGACTTGAGCAGCAATTTAAGAGATAAATTTATTTAAGCATTAAACATGATAATATATTTTTCTATGTTCAATCATTTAATTAATTTTAGAGGTTCAAACTTAATCAACCGACTGGCGAAGATAATCCAAACAGCATATAATTCCAATATATTTGTGTGGTTGTGTATACTTAAAAAGCAAACCTGAAGTGGATAATCCAATAGATCTAGATAGCATAAGAGCGGACATTGAAGTTGCTGCTGAAAAGAAAATCGATTCATAGTTTGCAGCTAAATTCTCCTTCAAGCCCTCTCAAAGTAAAGCCTTAATAAACTAGAGAACTACTAACACACAAGCCGCTGATGTAGTAATGAAAGAAGGTGACTCCTCATCAAGTGATGACGAAGATGAAGAAAAATAGGAAGGCAGGGATGTGTAATAGAGGCAACTCAGAAGTGGGAAAAAACTTAACGCTTTAATTTTTACTTTGCAAAAGAACAGGCAAGTTTATAATGAACAGGCTAAAACATCAGACGTAAAATCTAACTTCAACGAAAGGACGATTAAAAAGCAGCAAAGTAACATTGCTCGATTCGAAGAGACTTAAATCAAGGACAAGTATCCAATGTCTAATTTCTTATTACCTCATATTTGAGGCAAAGATTTAGAGATGGTCTTTAGTGAAGGTATTTTTGTGGAGATATACGACGAGCTAAATCATAGATGGTCTATTGCTTGCCCCTTCACCCAAGAATATTTCACATCCAAGGAAGCTGTGCAGAGCTATTTTAAATCTCAGCAGACGCTTTTCATCTTGTCAAAATTATTTCCCAAAGCTATGAGACTACTCTAGGCTTGAAGAAAAGCGGAGGGAAGATAAGGAATGCTAACTTCATCAGGGAGATTGGAACCACCTTTGTAAATCAAAAAGTGATTAAAGAGTACCTCAAAGCCAAGAACAGTTGCATCTTGACATAAATTGTAGTCTGAAATTGGTAGAAGGATATGTTGAAAGACTGGCACCTTTCATTATATAAAGTTCTATTTCATTGCTCCATATGCAGATCAGAAGACGAGAAACATAGTGTAGGATGAGGAAAAACTTATTCAGGAAGTTGAGTTGGCTTTCATTCCTTCCACAACCAACGAATTCAAGTATAACAAGTATAAGAGAAGAACTTAATTGAATGGTTATAATATCATTTACTTTTTAATCCACTTATATTACGCCATTCCATCTTTGATTAAGAAATACCAAGGCTTCTTGCCTAGTGCTTAGCCTTTGGAAGATAAGTTCTTTAAGGGAGAGCCTATATTCTATAAGAAAGATCTGAGTGAACTACACACACTCGACAGATGGAAAAGGCATTAAAGAGAGGTAATTAAAGGATAAGAGCTAAACATAAATTAGTGAAAGGTTTGTACAATGACCCTGAGAGAACTTATACATTTTAAAAGGAATCTACTCACAGAAGATGGGAAGATACCTAGTGTAAGATATTTTATCTTAAATTCACTAATATGTAGAATAAATATGGAAATATCGAAATTATGAATGAGACCTTGCCTGAAGGAACAGTTCATATTGACATTTCAAAGGCTGTGCATTAAACAAAAAAAAGATTTCGTTCCAGCAGTAATTGGCTTCGAAAAAAGTGGAGGTAGATATTTTGTAACAACAAATCTCTTATCCTTGCATTTCAGGAGTAGTAACTTTCTAAAGGCACCACCAATAGATTCTTGATGTTATCAAATTGAAGTATGAGTTTGAAAAATGAGGAAAATTTTGATATCATAAAACATTTGCTTTAATAAAAATCAAACTTCTAAGCTTCAGTTCCAAGACTTCTCTCTATTCTTGCGCAAGTATCCTCCAGCAGATTCATGAAACTTTCTTCATTCTCTTCTCTCTCCCTGCGTTCATTATCAATTTCTCTTGTTAGATTATTCTCCATGTCTTCAATCATTCTAAAGAGAGTGTTTTGTGTTTCCTCTCTCACTCTTCTCTCCAACATTATCATATCTGCGTATTTCCCAATTTCCTCATTGAGCTTCTTCATTGTTCTTGTAGTGTTTTCTTCTCTTGTTCGGCGTTCAGTCTCTAACTGAAGCTCAACCTTGCCAAGCAGATCGTTTAGATCACGTGAATAGCGTTCCTCAGTCTCTTCTCTGGTCTTTTTAGACTTTGCAAGCTCTAGAGTGAGCTGAAAAGCAATTTCATCTATCTGCTTGACTAGTTCACTTTCCTTTTCCTTTCTTGTCTATAAATTATCATATAAAAAAATCGCTTGCTCGAAATGGTTCAACTAATTTCGCGTCTTAGTAGCTTACTTACATTTTTACACTTGGTAATTTTGAACTTAACTTCATTCTCGAATGATTTGATATCCTTGAGAAGGGTTTCATCTTGGTCCTCTCTCTGCCCTTGTTCTTCCTCTAATCTTGCGAACAGCTCATGAGTTTACTCTTTGAAGATCTTGAACTTTTACTCATCTGCCACCAAAGACTTAGTGATAAGTCCATCCAACTCTTGAATTGCGTTTTCAATGCGCTCTTTTTTAATCTAAGAAGTTTGGTGAAGATAATAAATTCCTACTTGCTTTCCTTCCTCGAGGTCTGTTCCCAGTCCCGATAATTTGTCACAGAGACTCTTCAAGCGCTCTTGATTAGGACTTATTGCTAAATGAGAAGTTGTTATAAGCTTAGAAGTAGCTTTATAATTAACTTACTGTCAGTCTGAGCTGGTGCATAGCGTGCTTCATAGCTACTATCAAGTCCGTTGGGGACGCTAGCTGGTCCACCAGTGCTGAAATGGCTACTGAAGGCTCCCCCTCCTCTGAGATTACTTTGGTTTGCGTTTCTCTCTGCAATAAAGCTGGTGGCATTATTGACAGGAGATATGGAGTTGTTTAAGTTTTCATAGTGAGATTTATGAGCTGACTTGTTCAAATAGCTGCCTGCGTGGGTGGGGGAAGTCATGTTATCGCCGTTGTTGGAGCGAGTCAAGCGACCACTATCTGCTCTCATTTTTATTTATTTCAAAATTAACTTGTTAATTTCAATTTCATATTCAAATACATAAACTGTTTATCACCTCTCAAAGAAAACTTCAAAATATTTTCACTATGAATCATACAAATGCTTCTTAGAATTTAATTTTCGAAATTTATTCTCATTCAAAATTTTTCATGAGACTCATATTTTGAAATCTAATTAAATAAAAAATTTCTATAATCTCAAAATAAAATTACATAGTTTCTTATTATAAGTCCATACTTATTAAACTTATAGCTTGTTATTGAAATAAAGATTAGCTGAAATATTGTAAAGAAATTTGTGGGTGCTCATTAGAAAGACTCTGGGCGATCTCATTATGCAGCCTTGCTCATGGATTTCTAAGCAACTAAACCTTGTGTTGAACTTCCCCCATCCAGCTTCTCCTCCTTAATCAGAGGCAGTTGATTTTACAACTGCTTAATAGGCTGCTAATTAGATTGGGAAGAAGATGGCTTGTTGTTAGTTGAGTTAGGATTGAATGTACTCTAGCCAATGGGTCCTCTTAGTTGAGAATTATTGGTCTGCGATGTTTGTCTAGAGCCTGATCTCGCAGACTGTGCAGTATCAATAAAAAAATTATTGATATTGCATTAGCAGTATTTGGCTGGTTGATTCCTGTCTGAGAGGACTTCCTCTGCTGTGACTTATTCTTCTCAGTTATCTAAAAAAGAGTTGTTCATCTAAGTTATGCTTACTCCTAGGAACTTCTTGAGTTAGGTAATTCTTAGCTCTTACTCCTAGATGTCAACCATGGCTTGATCCCTCTCTCTTCTCAGATTTCCAAGCAGTATCATCTCCTCAATCTGCTTCTTCATGGATTGTTGCTCTGCAAGATTGCATGAAGTCAATCACAAGCTGCTTACCTTAATCTGTTTGCTGATCCTTGAGGATGAGGTCGTTGAAGGTAGACTTGAGGTCAAACAATTGGTCTTGCTTGTCTTTCACTATCATCTAAATCTCCCCTAAGAAGCGTTGAGAACGGATTCTATTGGCCGCAAAAACTTGATCTATCATTAGTACTATCTTCTCATGTTGAGCTATGCGCTTGTGAAAAATTGTCTCCAGATAGAAGAGATGCTTGGTGGTGTCGCATTAAAGACACAGATCTTGCTAAAGCACCGCCATTAAGGTGAATCTCCGTTCCTTGAAAAGCTTATCATTCTCAATCCACTTCTTCTCCTTAAGGGTCAATTTCTCTTGTAGTCGCTTTCTACTCTCCTCAAGAGTTTCAATCCTCAAAAGCAATTAACTATAGATAAGATCATGTTTAGTATTAATTTACGTTATGTTGTCCAAATTTTCAGCAAAGGAGATATTGGTCTTGGCCTTAAGTAGCTTGCTGTTTTATTACTCCTACATATCTTTCAGCTATTCTTTTACTCTCTATGCAGAAACCTCCTCTATCAAATAAGTGAGAGTAGCCAATTCTTACCAGCTAAATCTCTAAAAGGAGGCTTATTTTGACCTGAGTCGTCTATGGTGAGTGTGTTGCCAGTCTCCAGAGATTACTCATACATAAGTACAAGAGTGTTATTATTCAGGCCCTTGGCCTAATGACTTGGAAGGTTTACTTGCTGCATAGTCAAAGGTCCTTTCCCTATCCCCTCAGCAGCTGCAATTTCCACATTCATCTCCTCTTCTTGCAGCTAGCGTTGTGCCTTTGCTATATCATCTTGAAAGTCTTTAACCTTGAGGATGTATCTTTCCCGCTTGAACCCATCAATTGAAATGTTACCCACCATCAAGTAAATATCGAAAAACTTCTTCCTGATTATTTGCTTCTCTGCTGTGCGACTTAGCTGCTTCTAGCACTCTAGTAGCTCGAATTAGTTCAATTGGTATGACTAGAAAAAAAGGTATGAGTAAACAATGGATGTACCTTCAGTATGATCTCTTTCACTTGGATTACAATTCATTTTGCATAGAAATGTGAAATACACATAGTATAATTATAAGTCAAGGTTTTCAAGACTCTACAGAGAAAATAGCTTGTCTATAATCTTATAAGAGATAATCAAAATTTTACCTTTAAGCTTCCCTTTGCAATAGTCATTCACAGCATCAAATTTGAAAAAGTAAGGCGTTTTGGCATCTCTCTCATTAAGAACTTCAGCAAAGAGTGTCTAGAAACCTTTCTTACTTAGGAAGTCAGTGGTTTCATTCTCGTGCTCGAACGTAGCAAAATATCCCGAGTCTCGCTTATCATAATCAGCATACCTCGTGCGTGAATCCTTCTTGAGTTCATCTGCTAGTACTTCATCATCATGTCTGCTCATCAAAGTTGAGAAGTAAGAGATGGAAGCCATATCGTTGAATTTCTTATTCAATGAACCTTCTTAAAATGCTTCCAGATTCATTTGCATGTAGCCTTGGACTGAAAGCATCTGAGGTAGCTTATCCAAGTCTATTTGTTCGTTCTCAGTGCGGTAGGAAAGATCCATCGAGTTCTCACCTCTCATCTCAGTATCATTGAAGGCTGGTATAATTTTCATATCCCCAGTTACGGGCCTCGAACCTGCACTCAACAAACCGCTTCTCTGTTAAGAATTGAGATTAGTTTAAGCTGAATGCGGAATTACCAAGTTCAAATTGGCCTGTAAATCCTCTTGTAAAATTTCATGTAAGATTTTGTCTTTAAACTCACAGTATATGTTCTTTACGCCAAAGATATAGAGAAGGAGAAGTAGGTCAAGAGGGAGCTTTTTAATATCTGTAGATGAGCGCACAAAGACTGTACGCAGTTAAGTCTTAGCTATATCTCGACTCAAGTACTTGGCGTTTATACTTTCACTCAGTCGGCTTAGGGTCTCATCTCTGGAATGTAAATGGCTAATTTGGGTCTCTGAGCGAACTTTCTCGATGCAGCTATCGAACTGATCAGGTTCAAACATCCTCAGCAGCTCTCCAAAGTTTATGAAGTCTGTTACATTAACCACATGCTCTAAAAGCAACACAGTGCTAGTCTTATCCTCTAAGTCCTAATCGTCTCGCTGCACGCTAAAAAACCATTTCAGGTTTTCTAGTCTCTCGTGAGTTAAGATATGAGCTTTCTTATTAAACATTTTTCTCGAGAAGTGATAATCGAAGGCTTGAATGAATAGGTCAAGTGATACTCGATAAGAATCTGCGAAATTAGTTGACCACATCTTCTTAAGGGCAGGAGAGGATACGAAAAACTCTGCCTTTATATCGAAATAAGTCATTATCAAGTTTAGCTCTTAGTCCATCTTATCCTTCAGGATTTTGCTTGTCTCTGATATCTCCTTCACGCTCTTTGTCTTTGTCCCTCCAGTTAAAAGCACATTCAAACAGCATAGCTGTAAATGAAAGAATATCAGTATTTAAACTACCGTTTTAAAATTTCTTTATTTATATTCTTGGCAACTTATTCGAACTCATGACTCTTACTAGTTTTGAGATACCTGTGGTACTATTCACTATTAAGCGTCTGGAGCAAAAGCTGAATCAAGTAAATCTTGTCGAAGATAGACTCCTCTTGGGGTTCTCTAGAATCTGGAAACATTTTCAAAAGCACAGCGATCACTTTGTAGCAACGCTAGATGGTCTGAGAGATAAACTTCTTAAAACGCATCCTGAAGAACTTTAGCTTGGAAGTGTCATGGAAAAGAATTGGGTCTGAATGGGCGATTCTAAGCTGAATCTCTATCAGTCTGGGCAATCTGCGGACGTAGCAGTTGAAGAAATGGATGAACTGCTCAACCTGAGTCCTTGAAGTAAAACCTGCTGGCAGCTCACCAGTCCCAGGAGACTACAGATTATCAACTTTAGGGATGGCCCCTGATTTTCTCGCTTCTTAAGCTCCTATGGGATCACCTCTACTCTGAATATTAGCTTGTCTGTTTGCAGCTCCCTAAGGAGCATTCTTTTATCCTCCTTAAGCATTGGGATTCATGCCACTGGAAGTAGTAACGTTAAAGTTGGTCATGGTTGCCCTGTGATCAGAGATTCTAGGCGGGCCTTTTTTCAAATATGGATGCACTTGAGTGACTGAGCCAGTGTAGCGCACGTGATAAACTATCTTATCCAGGATCTTCTTGAACTCAGTGGCCTCCCCTAGTATCTGCTGCAGTATAATTTGCCCGTATGCTTGTGGACCGAGCTGCATTATCTGCTCCAAAGGATACTTAACTAGCACCTGATTAAGTTCATTAGAAACCTGCTGCAAACTATCTTCCATTAAATTGAATTAATTAAAGAGTGTCAGCAGAGAGAGAATGAATGATTGTTTTGAATTTAAGTAATTAAATTAGCTAACAACATTTCGTTTATTAACACTAAAGTAAGTAGCCCTTGATGATTATAGTGATGAATTTGCTCTGTGCTACTTCTCCAATGCTTTCAAATAATCGTGGGGGTGGTGCCAACTAGGTCTTCCTTGTCCTTCCTGAACTTCTTCTCGAACTGCTTCTCCCTAAGCTCTATCAGGGCGTCTTCGAAGGTGTCCTTAGTCATGACTGTGCGGTAAAACTTAAAACCCTGGTGCTAGGAGTTCACCTCCTCCAGACTGTCGATCTCCCTTCTCAGGCGCTCCATCTCCTTCTCGATCTGGGACTAGTCTGACTCGGAGGCCTTCTCGAAGAACTGAGCGATCTTTTCCTTGTCCTCCTCGTTGGCTGTCTGGAGGATCTTAAGTACGTTGTCCTTTCTATCCCTCTCCTCCTGGGTATCATCACCTATGTTGTAAACTTAGAAATTATAATAAATATGTATATAAGGAATGATGGATTATTTTAGATCTCCTTATAGACTTCAATTTGGGCCTTGGCCTTGAGGGGGTCGAAGAGCTTCTTGTCCTGGGTGTTCTGCTCTAGCTCCTTCATATTGTTGCTTACTCTTCTGTTTATGTACAAACCTACATTCATTTAGTTAGATACTTTTTTGTCGATAATTAGAGAAATAAAAGTGACTTTAAATTATTTGAGGAGGAGAGGTGGAACTTACAGAGGGCGATGCCAGCGAAAGAGGCTTTGTGGACCACAAGTGTGTCCACCATGCGTCTGAATACTCTTGACATGTTTTAATTATAACTCTGCAGCTATTAAAATTATTATCACTTTTATCCTTCCCACTTATCGCAAGCACACGAGCTTATTCATCTAGAGTATATTTGGAGTCTAAATGCTCTGACGCGGTCGAGATAGGGCTTTCCATTATAGTAGATGGGGATCATGCGTGGGCTCTCTCCCATACTGGAGCTACCGATGACTCCGGTTTATTGAGGCGTAGTCCCTGATAGCAGACCCTCCTTCTGCCATATGTTGCCTCCTGTAAGTCCCTTTCTCCCACCATCCTGGTAGCCTACAATGATTACTCACTCACACTTATCTAAACTTACTGGAGTGGACAAGTGACTGGAAGTCCCAGATCTTGATGATTTAGCACTCATCCTCCACTGCGTTGCCCTGATGAAACTGGTCTCTGCCCATGGAGATGATGAGCTTCATGCCCTTCTGGTAGTTTATGAACTTGTCCACATACAGGGTCTCGTTGTGGATGCGGAACTCCTGCTTTACTACCAAGTTCTTAGTCAGGTAGAGCGTCTCTGAGAAGGGCTCTCCCTAGCGAGTCTTCTCAGTCCCCAGAAACAGAAAGAACATGTCCAGGTAGATCATGTGCAAATGATAAATGCTTGAGAGTATAATTTCATGTGGAAAATCTTAAGGTCTTGAATGGTCTTCTCTCCATTCTTGATTACTTGTTCTGAGGCTTTGAGTTCCTCTCTTCCACCTCTGCCTTTAGCAGCTGAGGTAGCGCCCTTTGCGCCTTAAGCAGAAGGATCTTCGATTGCGTCGCACTCAAAGAATCTGATGCGCTTGAAGTTCGCCATGATTTTAATGACTCGGATAATACAATAATTTACTATCTTAATTCATTCGAGCATGAATATCCTCAAATCCATGTCTTATAATAATGGAATGATGATTAAGAGGAGATATTAGAATCTGATATTTGAGGATTGATAATCTTTAATTATCTACACTTCTCTGCAATTTAGGTGTATTTAAATAGTAGCTACTTGTTTATTTGTCGATGCATCATTAACTTCATTTCCCTTCTTAGTCAGCTGGAGAAGAAAGGATGCTGCATAACTTCTTCTATAGTTAAAAATAGAATATGATTTGAGTGACAATCATAAATTGTTAAGCGCTTTGAGGGATCTTTTTCTAGCACTTTGAGAATCAGATCAGATAAGAGCGGGCTGAAGGCAGGTGGGATTTCTACTGGGTGTTCCCTGGACTTAATCTGCATTTCTAGTTCTCCACCGCTCGAGTAGAAAGGGACAAGACGATGGACGTAGGCGTATAGGGACACTCCGAATGACCAGATGTCTGTAGGTTTCGGCCTATAGCCAGTCTTTTCGACTATGTGGCATTCGGGAGCTGTGAACGAAGGTGTCCCCTCAGAGTCAAACAAGCGAGTGTCCTCTTCAATTTCTGATCTATAAATGGAAAATGACTATGATTTTTTTATCTTGAGACTGTAAAATCAGTTAGTTTGAGTTTAAGATCCTTAGAGGAGAAGAGTAAGTTATCTAGTTTGATGTCTCTGTGAATGACTTTACATTCCTCATGCAAGTGGTGGATGGCTTGAGCAAGTTAGAAGAATATGAACCTAGCTACTTGCTCTATCTCTGGCTGGTCTCCCCTCAGCTACTCATTTGCAGCCAGATGCCCCAGTACCACATCGTATATAGCCTGATTTCTTATATAGAGCTCCTGCTTAAAATCCCAAGTGGCAAGTTAACCTAGGTCTGCAAGTTCGAGGATCACGTACAGATAATCATGCTCATCTGAGTCAATCAGCTCTCAAATAGAGGTCTGCAATATTAAATATTTCGTAAGCTCGTATATCTTGATGACGTTTTCGTGGTTGATTTTGGTCCAGACCTCCACCTCATTATAAACCTTGTCAAGGTTATTTATCATCTCCATCTGCCCCTCTTAGTCATATCTAATTGCTCTCTCCTTTCGAAGTGTAGGCTTGTGCATCATCTATAGCATATAATCAATCTCAAATTTTGAAGATATGTAACTAAGAAGATATCTTGGATCTTAAATTACCTTCATCGCGTACAGCAATTCAAACTATTGGCCATTCTCCTCAAACTCACGGATCACCATTTTAACTTTGGAATAGGCTCCCTTGCCTATGCTCTTCAAAACTTTAAACTCATTCACATATTTATCCTCCTATAAGAATTGATTAACCACTTTCCTAACTAGAAATAAGCTATAGAATAGGCAACTCCATTTATCTTTTTTAAAAGTAGAATGAAATGCATCTCACGGGCATTTCAATTCTCCTTTATCTTATAATTGAATAAGAAATTGCAACTGCTGTTTAATTTATCCATATTCTCATCTGCTTTCTTAAGTTTGCACTTACTCCCTTTATCTTTATTTTGACTTCATCTGTCCAGTACAGGTTTTAGCCCAGGTCCAGCTCTCTGTTCTAATTTAGCCTCAGGTCCTGCAAGTTCAACTTCTCCTCTTCTGCTTCTACCATTACTCAAATTATACTACTTTTATAATTATCTCACAATAAACAATTCTCAGAATACAACCAACCTTAACTCAAATGAGAAAAAGGCTTTTTAGTCACATTTTTAAATATACTCTTGTATGAAGAGGATAGAATTTGAATTTAAAAATAGAGAAATTGAAATTTACAAGCGACAAGATGATGAATTTTGGCTTTGGATAGCAAAAATAGAATAACCAAAATCAGTATGCATAGAATCAGTTCGATTCCTTGCAGAGTTCTTAACTGAACAATCTCACTCCTAGCAGAGTGAATTCTCTGCAACAGTCTTCACAACTGTCTTCCTTCTAATCCTAATTTGCAACCAATTTCAAGCATACAAACTATATATAAATGTATAAACAATTATTTAAACGAGCCAGTTAATCAGCAAATGCATTTAAATAGTTCTCAAATGGAGAATCAATCATTTCTAAGCAATAGTATGCTTGGGTCGAAAGTGAACGCTCCCGCAGCTCATCTATATAATTACAACATCAATAATGAACTCAAGCAAGGCACAGGTCAGCTTATTCATGTCAATGATTTTGCAAGCATACAATAGATTATTATTTTTATGTTAAGCAACTCAAGTGTCAGCTAGATACCTTCATCTTACGCCACGGATGAAAAGAGAGGGTAGCTCCCTGAGTAGATCAACTTCCATAAGGACAGCATCTATGGAATTTTTGACTCATCGCAAAGGAGATTCTCAGGAATGGCAAATCAATTAAACTTCTTTTTTCTCTTTTAGCAAATGAAACATCGACATTCACTCCTCACGAGCAGTAGATGGCTTCAGCTCAAAATACTCAACCAGGCCCAGTCAATAATTTTCAGGCTTAGAGCTCACAGCCTTGGAAGCAACAGACAACTTAGCAGCAATTCAATAATCTTTTGGCTAGCAGCTATCAGGCTCCAATGAGCTCAGGTTAATCTTATGAGCCTCACAATTTTCAAAATACTAATCAACCAAGTGCATTCAACTACGGAGGCTATCAGGGTCCATTGGCAGAGTCTATTTCAGACAATGGCTTTTCTTAATAGTCCTAGTAAGACTTTCAGAACAGAGGGCGGCTTAATCCTCACATGGTAATTAAGGAAGAGAACAGTAGCATTTATGCAGGCCCTCCCTCTCATTCAAACAGTTTCCAGCACAATAACCAGAGCTACCATAATAACTCCTCTTCTTAGCACTCTTCAGATAGATAGAATAACCTCATCATTTGCGATTTTATTTTATGCTTGAATAATGGAGGGATGAGTGATTTCATGAAAGGGTTTCAGGAACTCAAGGATAAGAAAGAGGCGATGCTAAGATCTACAGCTCTACTCCAAAGCAACACTAAATAGTTTGATGAGTATATGAAGCAACAGCCTATCACTTCAAACTTCGACTCCTCTTAAAAGAGTGCTCAACAAACCAGTAGCATAGTTAACTCTTCTACTTATCAACCTTTGAGGCAAAATAGTCAGTAAAGACAACTATAAGAGAGCTCCATTCCTAGTTCCACAGGTCTCTAAAACAGACTTTAAAACTCTAATTAGAAGCAGCAGTTTAAGAATCAGAATAGCTTTTACTAGCAGTAAAAGGATGCCTTTGAACCTGTCAGGCCAGTTTAGGTTTAAGAAAACTAGCTAGTGTACTATGAGGACTAGAGAAATCAGCAGAGGAATGGAAATGAGTTGCTAGATGAGTCTCAAGAGTCATTCGGCTCTCCCTTCTTATCTAATCAAAAGAGGTCTCAAGCTAACCTTATTCCAGTCAATAATGATATTAACAGCCTCAGATAGTCAGTAGTAAGAAACGATGTTGGACTCTTCAACTTAGAGGATCTTACTCCAAACACCCTGGAGAAGAGAAGACTCGACTTTCAAGTTCACGGGAAGCCAAATGAGTACGAAAGCCAATAACAAATGAAATCAAATCCATTTAACTACAACAAAAACGAATCACCAAACTAGCTAAGCAACTCAAAAACTGTAACTCAGTCTGAAATAGAGTCTGAGTTTGGAGAAGACTTGAACTCTGAGTATAATGGAACTGACTCTAAGAGATAGCATTCTCCTTCAAAGAGAGACTCATCATAACTACTCTCTATTTAGGATCACTTGTCCAACACTGAGACTCTCAATTTCTGGCGAAGATACTTTACAAGTAACTGCTTAAATGTGACCGTTGAGAATTTCTATGAAGCAGTCTATTAAGAGTACTTCATCTCTGTGGTTTAGCCAATGCTTTAGAAATAGGACTTTGAAATATCGCAACAAGAGTTTATGAGTGACTTGAGGCTGGAACTCTCTAGAAAGATATCAATCGATGAGAAAAAGGTATCTTTGAATGCACTTGAGCTATTCACTAGAGATAAAGGCCTACAGAAGTGTGTGGCTGAAGTGACAGTCGACTGCTTGCTCAAATAGAAAGCTCAAATTTAAATTTCAATTCCTTTTAGCTTCCAAATCAGTTCAGCTTAATGAGACTATAGTCTAAGAGTTGATGAGTTCCATATTTCATTAGCAATATATTTTCTATGATGGATGTGAAAGCTATGTTGGAAGCAAAGTCAAGACAAATAGAAGCAAAGGAGAGAGAACTTAATACCAAGGAGAAGTAAATGGATATTTTAAAGAACAGAGTAGTGGCACAGATTAGAGAGGAGATCCTCTAATCTCAAAAGGAGTCCGAACTCAAGATTTAAAAAGCCTACTCTGAGTTTCAAAAGAAGGCCTCACTGGCAGAGAGAAATCTCACTAACAAGTTGAAAGTGTTCTAGAAGGAGAAGTAAAACGAACTGAAGAGTGGCAGCCAATTGAAGTAGTCGAAAGGCATCAAAGGGCAACTAACAGCTGCGGCGCAGGAGTCTCAGCTACTTCTGAGAGCGAGAGTATCTAATTTAGAGAAATCGTATGAGACAATGAAAATGAAGTGCTAGATCATGGAGGAGGAGAGGACGAAGCTCGAGGAAGAAAACAAGAAACTCCAAGACATTATACAAAAGTAAACTTGAGAGTATGTGTATCAAGTCATTTAAACTTTAATGGATTGCTTTAAAAGCAGTTAAAGAGGAAGGAAAAGGACTAAGCTGAAGCATACCATTCTGCCTAGGTGGAATAGAGAGAGTCTTAGCTCACTTAGAAAACTCAGGTCTCCTCTAAATCAGAGCTTGAGGATAAGAAATTCCCTAAAACAAAAAATAACGCTGTCGATGACGAACTTGAAGAAAGTAAGAAGTCTGAGAAGTTAAAAGCCTAAGCGAATGAAGCAGTCAAGTATGTAGTTGATGACAGTTCTAAGAGCCTGATTTCCTTGATTTCCTAAATGCTGAGAACTTTTAAGATCACTATTCCTTTCATGATTCAGACTGCGAAAGATCAAGACGATTTCACATCATTTAATTCTTTAGCATAAGTTAACTAATTAGTTTTAATTTAATTTCCTATTAGATGACGAAGAGGAAGACGAAGAAACTAAGTTATAAAAATCCTCAATGTCAAAGTTCTCTCCTAGGAAAAACAAATTGATTACAGAAGTGGTTTAACTTGGGGAATTACTGTTTCCCTCCTTTAATATTTTGGTTCCACAAATGACAGAGTACATTATCCCAAACATCTCTCTTGTTTCAGTCCACGACTCCTCAATTTTACTATTCACCTACTACAACATACTTCAATTCGCCTTCAAGACACAGATATATCACAAGCGCTTGCCTTCTCTTCTCAAGAAGGAGAAGTTCAACTTGAACAAGGACCTAAGTTTATATCACTCGGGAGTAGGTGGCTAGGCTTAAATTTCTAGGGAAGATAACTTGACAAAGATATTTGCAGAGTCTGAAAGCGGAAAGCATGAACCTTGCTTTTTGAATGTCACTCTTACTTCCAAAGCTCTGAAGTAAAAACAGAAGGAGTTGATGAAGTAATTCACTTCTCTCAAAGACTACCAAGGGTCTCTCCCTCTCTATTAGTTATTCAGAGATGCATCTTTACATAAACTACTAAGCGATGAGCTGCACTAACTGCTTGGAGGCTCTCCAAACTAGCAGCCAACTTAAGTTTAAGTGAAGACGAGAGTATAGTCTTCTGCTAGGGGTAAAGGTATTTAGTCCAAAGGAAAGTAAAAGACTGAGTAGGAGGCTGCACTTAAGGCTTCAGAGTTGAGTTAGAATGAAGCTATTGATACAGGAAATAAGATTATTTCTCAGAGACCTCTCAAAGATTAACTCACTTTAGCACTACTGTAAATTATGCTTTCCATTGACCAGACCCAAATATGGGATGCTCTTAGGCTTATCAAATCTCTCTTAAGTAATAGATAACAGTCAGATGAGGTGATTTAATGTTTGCTCTCAGATTTAAATGCCATGCCTTTGCTTTCTCTAACTCTAGCCTTCCCTGAGTTCGTGGAGTTGAGTGTGACTATTTTCTTAGCATTAAGTTTCCCTCAGAACAATTAAAGTTTGGACATATTCGTCTAACAGATGACTTTATAAATTTTGATTATGTTTCTATATTTAGACTGGAGATACAGTTACCTTCGACATATTCTAGTTTGCCTTACTTCAACAGAAAAACTCTGCAACATTTGAGGATTTCATAGTAATCTTGCAGAAACTTAGCTCTCATGACCCTTCAAACGTGCGTTCACTTTTGAATAATAAGGTGGTCGAGCTACTGAACGCTGAAATGGTAAAAAAGAAGGAGGGTAATGAGTTTATAGTCCAAAATATCAAGTCTATATTCACAAACATCAAAGAGTGAACATCAAAGAGTGAACATCAAAGAGTGAACATCATATATCCTTTAGATATTCTAACAAAGGATGATAGATTATTTCTTGATTTGCTTTCTTAACTTTAATGTTATCATGAGGGTTTTTTTTTAATGTAAAAATAAGGCGCATTTGAATTCATAATTGAAAGATAATTATAAATTTCTTTGATGGATGCAAAATCATCAAATCTTATGAATCAACAAAATAAGTTTATTTTTTTTTCTTTCTTAAATTTTGTTATTAAAAAATTTTTTTTAATTTAAAAAAAGGGGATTTGAATTCATAATTGAAAGATAATTATAAATTTCTTTGATGGATAGCAATAACACAAACTATAATCATCTCTTCAAGAGTAATTATTTACTTTCATTTTGAATTTTCTCATCTTTATACTTTGCTTTAGTTGTTCTCGTTGGAGATGCAGGTGTCGGGAAGACTCACATATTAAACAGGTAATGTTATTTAAATGAAATGCTTTATATAAACTTAGATATGTGAAAGGAAAGCTCCCCCAGAATAAGCCCTCAACAATTGGAGTCGAATTTGCCACGAAAAATGTGGAACTGCGCAACGGAGGAGGTATCGTCAAAGCTTAAATTTGGGACACAGGTAATTAAAATTCTCTCTCCTTATATTTCAATCCTTAAAAAATATATCATAGCTGGTCAGGAGAGATATAAGGCAATAACCTCTGCGTAAGTAAAACTCTTATTTGCTAAATGTCGATTATAGGCATTATCGAAGAGCAGTTGGAGCGCTTGTTGTTTACGATGTGACCAAGGAGGAAACTTTCATCCACTCAAGAACTTGGATGGAAGAATTGAAGCAGAGTGCAGAGCCAGACTGCGTCATATTCCTGGTTGGAAATTAAGTTGACAGAGCTGAGCTTAACCCAGCTTTAAGACAGGTTCCTTTTGAGAAGGCGCAAAAGTTCGCAAGCGATAATAAGCTGTGCTTTATTGAAACTTCAGCACTCACAAACGCAAATGTCGTTGACTGCTTTGATAAACTTTTACATAGTAAGTTACTCCTAAAAACATCTATAAAAATATTACATCTAACTTTTCATGTCTATAGTGATATATGAAACAAAGCAGAAGCAGGAATAAACGGAAAATGGAGGTGGAGAAGGTGGCTAGAAATACAAGAGGCTTCAAATCGACAGCTAAACTGAGAAAAGGTCTTGCTGCTGAGAGAAGGAGTTTTAGAGATCAATTACAATTTTAGCTATTTAAGTTTATTTAAATATGAGCGGAAAATTGATATAAAA
The DNA here is from genome assembly GCA_027382625.1 of Tetmemena sp. SeJ-2015. Lineage (NCBI taxonomy): Eukaryota > Ciliophora > Spirotrichea > Sporadotrichida > Oxytrichidae > Tetmemena > Tetmemena sp. SeJ-2015. Next base: position 140,036 of record JAJKFJ010021673.1, read on the forward strand.
GATTTAAGCATTACTTTTAAATGGTTTCAAGATAGGAAATGTCTTTTATTTCAGAGACACTAGCATCATTAAAAATTCTCCAAACCTCATCTTCTTAGCTCTTTGCAATTGTGTAGTAGTGTCCAAAGTTTGCGTTCCTTCCCTAGAAAGAATAAGCTTTAAGATATTCTTACAGAATGAATCACAACTGACTGAAGACTGTAGTCTTAATCCGCTAAATTAGTAGTTATGGCTTTGTCAATGCTTATCTCAGTAAGAACTTTGCAGGGCTTCATGACTTTCTATTTCGTGAGAGATTTTATATCAAAATAAAACCTAACGACAGTGATTATTAAGTATTCTGGCAGTGAGATCAGTTTTTGAGTTTTTATGCTTCTCAACTTTTCGGTTGCACTTTTCGCAAAAGTATTAGTTTCTCCCTCAAATAGAAATACACACTTTTTATTAAGTATATTAAAATATTTCTTATCCAAAGGAGTTTTATACCATGGTTTAAATGTCAGGAACAGCATCTGTATCATACTGTGAAAAGGTCACACTCAAGTCTATGTAATCCTCCTCTTTTTAAGATACATTCATACACTCTTGACACTGAATTTAACTAAGCTTTTTCCCCATCAAGTGCTTTTTTACCAGATTGTAGTCCAACTCATTCTTAGAGGAAGAATTTTCTTCCTCCATAACTATGTCACCTGAGTTGGTTTGATTTGGTACACTTGATTGCATGCACTAAATTGATTCCCTCTCTATCTTGTCTAGCAAAAGCTCGATGAATTCAGTGCTGTCATGCTGTTCGAAGTTCTTGAAAAAGTCAGGTAGGGATAATCTGAACTGTCTTGGCTCAATTACTGATCTCGCACTTGCTAAGAAATAATCAAACACTAACACTAAATTACCATAAAGTTAAGCAAAAAGCCTTTAAATTTGGAAAAGAGACATCTTTAGTTTGTCAACTAGCTTCTGCTCTTTCTATGATACTGCATCTTCAAGATTTATCAAGTCCTCTCTAAAATCCTTCATTTGATACAAAGCCTGCAGCACGCTATTCATGTAACACGCTAAACTATTTAAGTCAGGTGAATGTAAAATTACTGTTTCCTAAGTTGGTTAAGCCCTTGAATCTCCTTATGTTTTATTTTACGAGGGAAGTTTCTTTGTCTTTCTTATCAGAGACTTAGTTCTATTGCTCACTGGATATGCTTTCAAAAGCTTGTAAACTCTGCTGTTGTTGTAATGAAGTCCATAGACTCTGCTGCTTGGCTTACTCAATTTTATTAAACCTGAATGAAAAAGAAAAAAAGACAATTTCTTAGTCAGAGAGTGTAGCCAGATTATGGTCGTAGACTAACTCTCCAATTCTATCCTAGATTTCAATATACTTTTCAGGATGACCCATGTGTATGTTCATTCCAATAGATAGGTAGTTTACAAAAGCCTGTAGAAACTATTTATCCTGCTGATCAAATGCCTGCTGCAATCTTAGCTACTCTAGCAGCTCAACATATTGATTATTGATTAGTTTTATAACTCATTTATATATTGACTAGTCTGAGAGAGAAAATAGCTCGGCTGGAGTTAATATCCGAACTGAAAGAACTGAAGTAGTTGCAGACTCTGTAATCTTGTTATGGGCAGCTTGAGCATTTTGTGGATTAGGATTTTGATGGATCGAGGAATGAAATACACAAGGAGTTATAACTTCTTACTATGCTTTAATCCTTGAAGCTAAGCAAATATAAGCTGCGAGACCACTCTAGATAGTGGGAGCTTAAGAAGAGCGAAATAAAGTTTCTCCTCTTCGGCAACAAATTAGCTTGTGTCTGTCGTCGAAATATTCGTTATTGCTTATTGTGAATTAAGTTGAGCATGGTATTTGAAAACTGCTTAGAAAAGGCTCGAAGGTTTTAGTCAGAAAAATCTTAAGAATAAAGACATTAGAAATTAATGAACCTAAGATTAAAATCTTTGAAGAGTTCGAAGAAGATGTACAGTTTCTACTGGCTTTGAGGATCCTTGCTTATATCACTCTGCTGTGTCATGATGAGCAGTTTTGCTATGAACTATATTTAGACTTAGTTTGCTTGCTTTGAGGTCAAGTTGAAAGTAAAAGAGAGTATTTGGAAAAGATTCTGCAAAGCTTGCTGTTCCTTCGGAATTGTGAAATTCAATGATCTGTACCACTCCAGAAACACTTTCTGACTATCCATCCCTGACAAAGGAATAAAGCTACTGCTCTTAGATAGTAAACTAAATTCATTACGTCTTACAAGTTAATTTTAATTAAATATAGTTTATGAAGCATAGATTTAAAAGCAATTTAAAAAATATAAATAGATTTCGGACTGATCTAAAATGAGCTACATCACTAACTCTCACTGTAGTGAGATGCTATTGATTCTACTTGGAAGATAGAATTCTCTAAATAATTTGTTTCAACCTCAATCGATTTCTCATTCATTTGATCTCCCTCTCTTAAGAGTTGCTTTATAAAGTTTTTCAAAACGAAGTCTGAACGAGAAGAATCTGAATTTCTAAGTTCTCAATAAATTCCCTCTAGCTCTCACTGAATGTAATTCAAGTACGAGGGCTCTATTTCTTTCAGCTGATTAAAATTAATTAATAGTGGAAGTTTAATAAATAGATTTTGAAGAATTGAAGTTAGGGTAATATCTTTTTGTTGCAATTGTGACTAAGATTGGCTCACTTCTGCCAATTCAATTTTGACTATCTTTTTAAAAGCTATGGTATTTTATCCACAGTATTTTATGGCCAGCTGAAGGCTTTCTAAAGCAAGATGGGAGCATTAGAAAGATCTTTCAAAGCAAGTTAAATATACAACTTCCCGAAAATAACTTGAAAAGCTTGGTAGATTTTTGGAGGGAGGTCTATTAACCAATATTTGAAAAGAGTTTGGAGAAAAGTGGTTCCATTAGACAAATTAATTTATAGTTTAAAATTTATAATTTGCTTATTTATACTACCCTCTCTTAATTATTTTAAATACCACAAACTTGGAACTTAAATTATTGATATGTTTGATCTTTTCCAAAAGCTATATTGCTGTTTATTCAGAATCTTTGAGTTTATCTGCTAAATTGGCTTTGAGAGGGTGATTTTTCTTGACTATGCTCTCAGTGATGTTAGTTAGGTGATAGGTGTTGAATTCGTCAGTCAGGAAGTGCATGGCGCATACTCTTACGGCTATAAAGAACACAGTCCTCGTTCTCATCTTAGCGTAAGAGTGGGATCCCTTTTGTAATTTTATTAAGGTAGTACTTGCTGAGGAGGGGGTCTGCCACGAAGTAGCCGTAGAAGAAATAGTTACTAGATCGCAGGTTCGTTGGGCGTGGCGAATAGTTTTCTTGTCGTGCTCTGAGGTAGTAGGGTCACTCAGCAAGTACTTCAAATTGTATTTCAAAACATAGTAGTTGCAACAAACATACATAAATTAATAGAAAATTTTTTTTGGGTTTTTTTTTTATTCTTTTTTAAAACTTTATTTTGATTTAATAAAATTAATCACTTTCTATTCTATAAAATTGAAATATGAGTAATTCATTTAAAAGTAAGAATACATCACGTGTAAGTAGTAATCTTATAGGAAATTTGAAAACGACACTCCCTACATGCTTATTACAAAAAGAATAAACCTCAAACTACTACAAACATTCAAAATAAATGCAAAAAATAGGCAGATACAATAATGACTGAGGAAGAAGATAATTCACAATAGCCAAATAATTTAGAGGAAATGAAAAATGTAGATGAAGAAAATAAAGAGGACATGAGAGTAAGGAATTCAAATTGCCGCCTAAGTTGCAAGAATTCGTGGATAAAGATAAAAAGCATTCTCTGATGAGATTAAAAAGACAAGGATTAGAAATCATTCAATTACAAGCTCATGCAAGAACTCCAGAAATCGATGGCGCATTTTTTAAAACTTAAAAATTAAATTTTATAAATGTATGCAATACAAGAATTAAGATGATCAAGAGTAGGAGGATCAGAGGAAGTTTAATCGCTATGGGGGGAGATGGTTTGGAGGGCCCTCTTCAGGGGCAGGAGGCTTTTTTGGGGTGGGGAGCGGGAGGATTTGGAGGTGGCTTTATAAGCTGAAGTAAAAAAATTTTTTTTATATTTTAATCAAAAATTTTTAAAAATGCCTCTTCTTTTAATTTAAAATATTTTAGGAAAATTTAAATTTATTCTTAATAAAAAAGTAGCTTTTGTATAAATAAATTAGAGTGCTTCACTAAGTTATGAATATTAATTATGAAATTAAACAAACAAATGCCTTCACTCATTTATAACTCTGATTATTTTTACTATTGACTTTTTTCCTTCCTCTGAATAAGGAGTTGGAAATAACAGTGCTGGTCCTTTAGGCCATCACGGAAACTAAAAGTTCCAAGCTCCATCTCTCTCCGGCTACAATTAATCTAAAACAAAATACATGCACTGCCCTATAAGAACGCAAATCAAACTCAGAAACACAGAGCACGCAAATTAGTGGTCACGATTCTCACTTTAATTAGGCAGCTGAAATAAATGACAGGAATTTAAGAGTGGCCAAGAAAAGAATACTTCCACTCTCAAGGACTCAAGTTTCAATAAATAATCTAAGCTCATGCAAACTCTTCAACTTAAAAAGAAAGTTAATAAGTGTTTCTTGCTATTTTTTTTTGTAACAGTAAAATCAGCCTATAACATAGAGAATAGGAGCAGCCCTTCATAATGAAAAGCAGCTTAAAAGCAAGCTCCTCCCAATCGAAATCAGCTCCCCCCCCTAAACTTAATCAGTAAAATTCAAAAACTAGGGCTAACCCCTCATAAACGAAAAACTTATCTAACCCTAATATTAATCTAAAAAGTACTTAGAAGGTTGCTTAAATTTAACAACAAACTCAATAGAAGTAGTTCATTATTATATAATTACTTTTATTATTTAGTTCAGTAAGTCTTCATAATTTTAACCCGGTGTGCAAGTGCATCTGACTGGAGTTGCTCCTACAATTCAAATGACTTCTCACGGACTGGAGAATAGTGAAATTTCAACTGGCAGTTCTCTAACCAATTAGCGAAATTTGCAACTTACAAGCTCACTGTCTTCTAATCACTCTTAAGCAAGCACAAATAAATTTAAATTTCAGGCCTCTCAAAGCCATGGACCTATTACCTAACCCGCTATCATAAAACAAACTAGAGAAATAAATACTTTCTTCAATTACATTTTTTTAATTTTTAGAGGGACTGAGAATCAAACTCAAGTTAAAAAAGGGAGATTTATCCAGAAGAATGTTAAAAAGCAGAACGAGAAAGAAATTAAGAAACTTCAGGAGCTATTTAACTTTTAAATTTAATTTTTATTAGCAAAATCACAATGGGACGATCCATTCTGCTCAGTAGGAAATTGATGCTAATTTAAATTTCGAGACACATCGGGCAAAAGCTTCTGAGTCCACTGCCTTTCAAGATTCTAATCATCCTCACCAGCCCAATTCATTAGAGAAGAAAAGTCTGCTCAATACTATTACTTAAATAAGTTTTTCAAATCCTATTGCTATAACTTTCAATTTCTTTTTTGCAATAATTCAAGTTCAAATAACAACAAGATAACTCCTTATTTTTCAAAGTCTATAAACAAGCTGAAGAGCATCCTTGATACCTAATAAACTCTGTAGTCGAATTAGATTCCCCACTAGAAGCAGGTAGTGTCTGAATTTGAATCATAAACTGTATCCAGAGTGAACAAGGACTTACCATAGCAATGAAAGTCTAGAATGGGTAGTAAGCCAAGGTGAGTGGCAGACATCATGAACTTTAAGAAGCAAAGCAAATCAAAAACATAGAGGACTTAAAGGATCAACTCACTCACAGAAATTTTAACAGAAATCAAGATTTTCAAAAACCTGAAGATAGTAGTCAAAATGGCAAAGGATAGTAATCAAATTTCCGAAATGATTTTAATCATTTTTAAAGTTTAATAAAAAATAAAATTGTAGTACAAACTTAAAAATTAATCTTAAAATTATTTTCCTTATGAAATGATTAGGTGAATCTTCTGAAGCAGGATCTACTGATGCAATATGAAAGATTCGAGTAGTTACATGAAAGAGGTCTAATAAATTCAGAGATGAGCAATTAAATTCAAACTTATCTCTCTCCAGAGGTAAAAGTCAACGCTTTCAATTTCTAGTATCATCAACATGCAGATCTGAACCCAAAAGCAGATAACAATTAAAACAGAGCCATTGACATGGAACGAATATTGCAAGCATCGCATCATGTGCGCCACAATTAGCGAATCTTCAATTCAAACTCTGACAGTGAAATGATGAGCTCATCACAATAGAAAACCAATAGGAAGCAGCAATTTCTGAACTTCTTGAAGAGTTCTGGCAAATCTGATCTTTCACCTGAGGGTACAGCAAAAAGACAAAGCACTCATCCAGACCATCAATTCTAGGATGAATTCGAGAGGAATGAATTAAATGAGTTTAATCGCATTTTTATAATGAAGAGGTCCTGCTAAAACGAGATGAATATATTGATTCATCGCTTTTTAATAACAAAGTCATCTTGACGACTGCCTTGAGTAAGAAGATTATATAAATGAGGCTCAGAATTTGTACGAGTGTGGCATTCCAAGGCAAGAAACTGTAGCTAGCCTCAATATAGAACGAAGAACTGATATAAAGTCTCACATTGATCACAAAATGCAAAATATAAAATCAAATTATATATATCTCTATTATAGTTGATTTATATGCAATAAATGAGCTCGGAAGTTTTGCCTTCAATCCTGCTTTGAAGGATTAAAATAAACAGGAAGTCAATAAAAACGATTTGAAAAATTCTAAAGCAAGCAAGGACTCTATAAATGATTCTCAGCAATAACGGATTAGTAAACCTCTCTCAGATAACTACATCAAACAGCCATGTGTCAGCATATTGTCGCCTTAATCTCCAGACTATACAAGCTAAGTCAAGCAGAACAAGTATTTCTTAAACCTGTATAATCAAAACGTATGCGTTGGAAAAGGAAACAGTAATGAGATGGACGATATGAGAAAGTTCGACATCACAAATGTGGAATCTGCTCAGAGCTAGATCTGCTCTCCAGTCTCTATGAACTTGAGTGGAGAGAGAACAGCCGTCCCACACGCAGGCCTCAATAGTTACAACACAGTTATAAATCATGATATCAGCTACACTTAAGCAACTAACACTTTATCTTAAACCTCAGCTCATGTAAAATTATTTTTATTTTATTGATTTCAATCATCAGAGTGTAACCTAACCATTAAAGATGAAGAATCAGCCTTTCATATTTGTCCAAAATAGAAATGTTCAGCATGATCTCAACTTAAATAAGACTATTATATTTCGTTTTAAAGATGGAATATGGATGGAAAAAGTTTAGAAAGATCTCCCACCTCAACGATCCATAAACTCTTTCTTATTATCTTTATCTCTCTTGCATTTTTATTATCCCCACTTTTAGTAAGATGAGAGCTCTGAGACAAATTCCTTCAACAGATCTACTCCCTCGTCCTCCTCTCAAGAAAGCTTTACGAATACTGAGTCATCTTTAGCATTTTCAAAAGACTAACTTCCTTTGCAACTCAACCAGAAAGTTTCAGAAATAGAGCATGAAATAAGCTAAGGGAGGGAAAAGCAGAATGAAAAGACTGAGCTGCTCAACTCTCTTCCCTCCTCTGCTTAAACTTCTAACTTTAAAGATTAGAACACCCCATCTTAATTTTATAGATATCAATAATTTATAGAATAACCCTGGAGCACAAAATTCAAAGTTTAAATGAATTAGTATAAGAGACTAGAAGTTCGCAGATCTCTAAAACATTGCAGACTCAGTCTAGCTTAAATGGAGTTAAATAGATAGATGACTCAATTTATAGAAGTAATTAATCTAGGAACGAGTTAGCACCCTTACAAATGTAGATCTAGAAATAAAAGTTATTAAATGCGTAAAGTTTGGAAGGCTTTGGAGGTGGTGGATTTCAATTCTAAACCTTCTCAGAAAATCCCAATCATTAAGTATTTCTTTGAAAATTTTTTAATCATAAGCTCACGAACGGAAATAACTTCGACCTAGAATATTCTAACACTATCTAAGGTGCTCCAATAACTCTGGCGAGATAGGAATCAAACAGTGGCCTCAGCTATGGCACTAACATCAATCTACTTCATTACTCTAACAAAGACTCACAATCTTTGAATACTCTAAAGGCCTTCGATTAATCAAAAGCCACCCCCGCTTTAAAAAGACAAATAAGTTCACCTAAAATTAGCAGCTAACTAGTAATGCCACATCCAACACTCTTTCTTCCAATAATTGGCGTTTCTCAAACCTGAGTGACCATGTTAAGGACTTTCAAGACCAGTAAAGTTACATTCCTCAGAGTCACATGATATAAACGAGTAACTCTAAGTTGAATGAGTCATCATAGAACAATATTCAATTTCATCATCAGCATAATCAATCTAATTCACTGCATTTCCCACTTCAAAATACTTAACTCAATAATTCCTTGGCGTCTAACGCTATGAAAAATAACGCAGCTCTGCCGCCTACCTCTAATTCAAAGCTAGGAGAAGCAATCAGAATAAGTAAAGATTAACAAATCATGTAGTTACTGAATAGAAGAATAAGGAAATAGAATTGGCTGAGGAAGAGGAAGATTTTTTATAGAATTTTATTCATTGAATTTTATAATGATGAAGATTCGCCCTCGCTTCTTTAATGAATGGAGGAAATAGCTTCTTGATGGAGACTTCAGAAAATATTGAAACTGAGAGAATAATTATCCCTAAATCCAGATAACTCATAAAAAAGCAGCCCTCTTCTTATGAACCAATAGAAAGATAATAAGCTAAAACAGAGATTCTTACATAGTTCACTCAGTAAAATGTGTCTTGTCAAGATGATGGAAAGTAGAAAGTCAAAAGAAGAAATCATTCAAAAGTTATTGCCTTATAAGATCCTTAAAATCAAAATGTGTATAGATTGTTTCTCTCAAATTAAAAAGGCAAAAAAGAAGAAGAGGTAATCTCAAGTCTAGGAGAGCAAAATTAACTCTTTACAAAACAGACTTTCAACATAGCCAATATAATCAAAGCAGTTTTTGGATAAGGATAAGAAGGTTGATGAGAGGTTTAATTACTTGAGATATAAAATACAAGGACAAAATCTAAACGAGGGTTCATTGTAATCTTAATTGCCTAGATCTACTTCTAAAGAAAGTTCCTATAAAAGTGGCTTAATAAACTAGTTCTATCAGTCAACTAAAAGAATGACAACAAACTTAATCTCCTCTCACAATAGTAAGGATGAGAATTCAAATTATGGAACTATGGGGCAATAAGATGGAATAAGTTCTGTTCTAGGCAAAGATTCTTAAGTGCTGTCAAATCCTCTTTATTAACCGTTTGAATCGAATCCGACTATGATTCGCAAAGACTCATCTTCCTGTAGTTACTGCTCCGAGTGCGATGGAGATGAAGAGAGTGATACAGGTTCAAGATTATCATCTCAATCTGTGATTTAGGCTAGGACTACTCACTCAAACATGCAATCTCAATAAGCTTTCATTTAGACTATGTTTTCTCAGGGCCTAAACACTCGTGATAATTCGTAGCCTGGATCAAATCATAGGAATAGCATTTAGAGAAGAAATAATCAAATAAGTCTAGAGAGAATAAGTGAAAACTAGATCAATGAGGGGGTCGTATATAACGCTAAAGGCTTCGGTGAGCCTTTGTAATTTTAAACCTTTAATAAAAAGCCAACAAAGAATGACCATTAGCTAGCATTAAGTTAATCAGCTACTAACTCCAGCTAAATTAGTGCAGTTGGTTGTCAAAAGAGAATACTTACTCAACCTGGATATGAGAGAAGGAACCCTAATCAACAGAGAGCTGATTCACATTCTTAGAACAGTAAATAATCTTCTATTGCTGGGACTTCAAATAGAGCAAAACAGCTTATGTTTTAGCCAAATTTAAAGCAACAAGGACGTTATGATATTGATCAAAGTTATCTAAACTCTTACTCCCAGAATTAATACCCCAAGTAAACTTAAATGATAGACCAAAATTATTAAAATCCTCATCAACTGAGACAGAGTAACTTTGCCATTTAATAGCAGCAGAATAACTAATCTAGCTAGGGAGGAGTATAAAACTCTTTTTCACAGAAAGACTTCGATATGTATCTCTAGAATCCTAGTATACACAGCAACTTCATAAACTTCCAGTCCATAAACTAGTTCCCTTTTCTCTAATCTCAATCACTTTAAAATAGCTAAGCTTTTTCGCAAGGGTTCTAGAATCAAGTTGAAAATCTAAATCTTACGAGGTAGCAGAGATCTCAACTTTATAACTCATTTCAGTTTGGAAAGCATTCACTTCAGTATCCTTATAATGCAAGTCCAAATCTATTGCTGCAATCTCATAATAACTCCTAACAGCAATAACAGTAGCTTCTAAGTCAAAATTAAATGAGATAGCAGTTTTACCCTCCTCAAGCGCATATTAAAAGCAATAGAAACTCAAGACACCCAAGTGGTGAGCCTAACATGATATAGAACTCAAACTACTTACAGAGCTAGAATTTAAATGGAGGAATTTCTACTGTTCAAGGCTATTCAAATATTTCGAGGAATTAAGAGTCGAGATCCTTCTTGGAACAGCTCGATGCAAAATGATAATCAGAAGTTTATGGGTAGCTTTAACCAATAGCATTTTATATCTTTATAATTTCATGCCTTATTTTAGCAGTTTAGCACGTTTGGAGATAGAATGAGGCAGAGTTCCCTTTAAAGGAAATTTATAATGCCTAACTAGATTAATGAATGCGACAACGTAGAGTCTTCATGTTGACTTGATTCCCTTGCCATACTTATTCATTCTTATATAAAATAATATTTTTCTGCCATACTACGAATAAAAGAGTCACTAAGCTAAACTGAGAGCAAACAAAGAATCTATTTTAGAGAATCATTTGACTAAGCCAAGCAGCGGCAAAGGCAAGAATCCGCATCCCTCAAACTTGAATTTATAATCCTAATGCTTATTTTTAATAAACTTAACACATTCTACTACTAACTTATCCAAACAGAAAAAATCCACTCGCCCTGCCGCTCACTAAAATAATCTAGACTCATAGTAAGTATTCAGTTTGGAGTTTGAGCCTTGCAAGCAAGGTATAGTAAGAAGTCGTAAGCAATCTCAAACTCCTGTTTAAAGTAATCTTCCTGTCAACAAAGTAGTAGATAACCCCTCTAAGAATATTAAACCTGCTTAGAAGGTTAGAATTGCAGGATCAGTTTAAATTATAATATTTAAAACATTCTTTTCAGGATAGAGAGTGAGAATGGAGAAACCAGAATCTGTCTTTGAAAATTAGGAAAATCTCTCAGAACTCAGCAATCAGGCGAAGCACTAAGATAAAAACAGGCCACAGTAAAAGAATTGCTAAATTTTCTGAATTTATATAACTAAGATATGACTTGTATACATTGGATTGTATTTTATCGGGCTTTATATGTTTTAACTAATTCTCAAACTATTGTCCATAGCTCTCCTACTTTTAATTTGAGGCTGGTAATTGCTTACCATTAATTTTTAATATTCTACTCAAACTTTATTAAGCAAAAAAATGGACCTCTCACTGAATATCTATAACATCTTCCTTATAAAATATTTCCACTTTTGTTATAAGACTACTTGGAGGAGCAGGATTACAACTAATATGTGAATGTGTGCAGAAGCATCAATTTAAATAACTTTGCAGAAGCTCACAGTCACCTCTCTCCCTTGTTGAATAAGTATCCTTTTGAATCAGCAGCAGAAGAAGAGAAGTCTGAAATGACTCCTGCAATTTAGAAGATTCTTATAAAGCACTTAGAGGTGAAGCTGCACTATTAAAAACTAGATTTCAAGGCCACTTTGAAAGAAGCAGATAAGATAGTAAACATTCTTAAGAGCAGAGTAGAACAGGAGAAGTAAATTTCTATAGTAAAGAATGCAGTTCCAGTAAAGGTTCCAACTCTAGTTCAAAATAAGCAGGAAGCCAAAATAGTGGAGCTAGACAGCAACTAAAATGAAGAAGCTGAAGCAGAGACTAAGCCATAAGTAGAAGAGAATTAGAGTCAGCAAGTGCCATCAGAGCCTAACATTCAATCATCAGAAGCAGAAATAAAGCCACAGATTATAATAACTGAAGAAGATGCTAGAGCTTTCCTTTACTTTTAAAAAGTAGTATTTGCTAATTTACTTGAAGGCTTTGTACAGAATAGCCAAGACTCATCATAAACTAAGAGACATGACTAAAGCAGAATTCGTTTGTGATTAAATTCACTCCTTTGAAGATAACTATGCTAGACTGATCCTAAAATTTACTGGAAATATTCCGTCAAAGCTTTATATATCAAGTCAAAGTTTATAATTCAGTTTCTAAAAATCATTTAATTCAAAGTAAATGCAAATTACTATGGAATTTAGAAAGGCCAAGTTTTACCTGGAGCAAGAAGCCAAACCAATTTTGAGCTTCTTGATTGAGAAGTTTCAACAAGACAAGAAAGATCAAGACACTAAAGTTAAAAATATATATATATGCATTTAAAGAATATTTCTACAAGTTCTTTTAGACAATAAGTACAGCTTTGAGTATAGAAAGATGTATGCAAACTATGAGAGACGTTTCCTTTTCATTCAAGAGTCACTTGACCAATTTAAGAATATTTTGAAAGATGAGCTTGCCTTTTATGGAGTATAAGAGGAAGATTTTTCATCAATATTTTGTGGTCATTTTTAAGTATCAATAGTTAAAGAGAAGAGTGACAGAGAGATCATTAAAGCCAAATAAGACCCATTGTAAACTCTTTTAAAAATTCCATTAGAATCATAGAATCAATTTAAGTTTATCAATTAAGTAGAACTTACTCCCTATTGGGGAAGCTTTACAAAGACTCTTACAAAATGGATTTAGCTTTCGAGCATTTTGAAAAATCAAGAAACTGCTTGAGCTGACCTTTGGCGTTACAGCTCACAGAAAGATAGCAAAGAATATACTCAATCAATCTCTGGTCAATATATTTATTTGAAATTTAATTTCTTTGGTCTATGTGAAGTGCAATCTATAGCAATTTTTTGAAGAGAGCTAGGTTAAATTAGCCGAAGAGAAAATTTATCAAGCGCAGGAAGTTATAACTAAGATTTACAAAAATTCGGAAGAGGGAAGAGAGTTTGACCATCAAGAGGCCAATTTCCTATGGGCTATTTCATAGGATCACCTCGGAGAAATATATCAAGAGGGCAAGCAATACGAGAAACAAATGCTTAATAAATTATTTTATGAGAAGGCTGAAGAAGCTCTGCTCAAAGCTCAAAACGTAATTAATTGAGATCTTATAAGAAGCAATGTTATTTATGCATAAACATTATAGGTAGACTTTTCTCAGACGATCACTCTGCAATCATAAACTACAATGCAAGCTTACTCAACCTAAATGCAAACAAAGAAACCGAGGAAGGGAAGCGAAAGTGTCTTTAGATCGCTGAAAGAAACATAGAGCTTATTTAAAAAAAAGAGATGTGATTCTTCTTTATTTATAGCTTGGAAAGAAGCACTATGGAGATGATAGCATCTACATGGTTAAGATCTTATTCGACATGATTTCAAATCTTATCACTTATAGCTTAATAGCATTACACCTTCAAAGTATATCCTTATAAAGTATTTGTAATAAGAGGAAATTACAAGATCTCAGGAGTATGTAGGCAAGATGAGACAAATATTGCTTAAGTTCCACTAGAGTACTACAGACTCATCCAATCACCACTTCTTCTTAACGCAAATTCTAGTAGCCATCACTCTTCTAGGATCCACGTCATCTGAGGTGGGAGAGAGAATCCTCTCCGTGGTATTCCAAAAGCAAGTAGAATACTGTGAAGGAAACAATACTCATCCTTTAAATGTGAGAAGTTATCAATTTTTTCATCCTTTCTTAGAATAAGTGATTCTCAATTTAGCCATCAATTTTAGATCAAGCCAGCAATACACGGGTGCAGTCTCCTTATTCAGATAACTTTAGAAAATTTAGCAGTCAATCATTAATTTATGAAGTCCTATGTGGTTTTTTTAATATATGTTTTTGTTTTCTTAATGTTTGGGGATGAATCAGATTCCTTGGTCTATACTCTCAAGAACTTAGGATATAATAATTCCTTTTTAGCTTTAATATAGACAATTTTAGGAATTTGCATGCAAGCTCTGAACCAACCTAACGCAGCTGAGGAATACTATCGCCAAGCTATTGAAATTGTGGAAAAGCTAAATAGCAGGAGATTGCAATCACAGCATTTACCTTAACTCATCAAAGAAGATAACTTGCAGATTGAATATTAATTACGTTATAATTTATTTCAGCTGGCATCTCTATACTTCAACGTTTATCTATGTGCGATGCAAAGGCAAGATTTAGCTAAGTCAAAGGAATACATCCATTTAAATCATAATAGAATTACAATCTTTTCCAAAAGAGTTGTGAATACCACTAGAAAGCAAATGAAGGGGATGATAAGGACCTCTCATGCAGCAACTGTTACTTCATTTAATCCCAACTAGAAATTAAATCCGCAAATTACACTGAGGCTGAAGAATATCTAAACAAAGCACTCTCTATATTTGATCTACTTGACGCTAAATTATGCAGACAATTTATTTTATAAAGTCTCATGTTTAGAAGTTTAGTGGAACAGGCAAGAGACCTGATGAGCTTCTAATGATCCAGGCCAGATACTTAGTTGCAGCAGGAAACATGTACTTCATAACTGGCTAGTTGGATAAATGCAAACAAACATTAGAAAAGGGAATTCAGATCTGCTCGGATGACTCAAAGTTTACTTATGATACAGTAAAGGACTTCAAGAATACAAAGAAGGAGTTGGAATAAGTTCTCATCTAATAATATAATCTTTAATTTCGTTTTCTCTAAAAATGCGAGGCAAGAATGAAAAAGATGAGCTCCTTGGATCTTAGAGAGCCGGGCACGGTGCTTACTCCACTGAAACTAAATAAAGCTGAAAAAGAGGAGAGCGAAGAGGTAGATATCAAAAGCAAAGACTCAATCGCTGGGGTATAGACTTTAAATTCCTCTGCCATGCTCAGCACTTTCGGACTTATGGGATCGACTTCATTCCTGGCTTGTTATCTCTTTTTAAAGAGCAGATAATGATTGGAGTATACATAATTATTTTGCTCTTCTAATTAGATTCCTTCCTTATAATGTGTGTAACACATCTACTCAGTTCAAATTAGATGATAAAATTAATCACTACGATGGGACCATATTCTTGATATTTTTCTCTTTTTACTCTATTTCTAAGTTCTTATAGTAAACCAACTCGTATTTGAATTCATTTATAGTGTATTCCTAGTTATTTAAGTAGTCTTGCTCTTCAGCAGGGAAGAAAGGATCCACTGCGATTCTATAAATAAAAAGTTTGGGTTGTCTAATCTACTATGTTAAATTTCTTACTTAAAGCTTTGATCGACTACTTAAGGGATTATTCGAGAGAGCAGTGCGCAGCTTTAAGTTTCTAAGCAAGGATTAGTGTTCACTTCTATCAATTATAAATTCAGGTCATCGTCCACCATGAAATCATACCCAAACATCTATTTAAAAAATTAATATGGAGATACAAGGATGAAAGAAGAAACAACTCAAAATTTATCTTACTTCAAAATTGTTGAAATTTTTTAGAGTGAAGTATTCTCTCTCCAATACTTGAGCAAAAGCCTCCATTGTGCATCTCATCGCTTCTCGAATATTTTGAACTATAGATTTCTAAAAATCGATGCCTGGTCTTTCTCTAGCTATAAAGGATTCGAAATCCTCGTAGGAGATCTTGTTTCCTGTTTCAAATTTTCCATAGTCAGCTGCTTTCTTTTAAATAGCGTCATTTGTAAGATGAACGAATCTGTTATCTAAATTTTATGTAGTAAACTCTCGAGATGATGTTCGTAGGTATCCTTCTCTGTAAAAGTATCCACGATATTCTGTTCTGTTCATCAATTGAACTAGCCCAAATACTCATGTTATTATTTTTATAATTATAAATGGGGGGGGGCCTTTCCTCGACAGTAAAATTTTATAATAAAAAAAAGTAAGAAAAAAATATGTTTATAGGGTAATTTTCGCACCTCAATCTGATTCTTTTAATTATAGAGGCCTATTCGAACATCTAAGGCCTCAAATTTTAATCCTAATTCAGTCATTTAGAAGTCAGCTGCACCTAAATAAAATCTATATTTTTAGCTATTTTTTCGCTATTGTAAAATAAAATTAAAGCGCTATATTTTAAATAGTCCAATATTTTTTTAATGTATATCATGCTTCAGCTTTCAGCCCAAAGAAGTATAGCTGAAAAATTGTATAGTTAGTCCCCTTATCATGAAATAAATTTTGGTTATATAAAAATATTGGACTATTTAAAATATAGCGCTTTAATTTTATTTTACAATAGCGAAAAAATAGCTAAAAATATAGATTTTATTTAGGTGCAGCTGACTTCTAAATGACTGAATTAGGATTAAAATTTGAGGCCTTGATGTTCGAATAGGCCTCTATAATTAAAAGAATCAGATTGAGGTGCGAAAATTACCCTATAAACATATTTTTTTCTTACTTTTTTTATTATAAAATTTTACTGTCGAGGAAAGGCCCCCCCCCCTTATAAATTAATTAGTAACTCTGATATCGAACTTCCTTTTGTTGATAAGCAGTGGGTTTTCGATGTATTTCTAAATCACAACTTTATTGTCTTTGTTTTCCTCTAAAAATTCGTGAATTTCTTTGAGATCTTTCATTACTGAAATGCCTCTACCTCGGTTCGAATTCTCACCTGGCTTCAAAATCCACAAATTTTATAGCTATTATGCTTCTTCCTCTTACTTATAATCATCAAATGATTTAAATAAGATTTTTAAAAGCACATAAAATAATCTTCTTCTATTTCTTGCTTATTGTTTTGCTACTACTACTATTTGATAATCTTTTCATTTTCTTTGTATGCTTTGATGAACTTCAAATAGTCTCTATTATGACCAAGGCTACTTTCTAGATAATCTATTTTAAAAGTTAGAGGCATGATCTCCGTGTAGACTCTACCTTGATCTTTGAAATACCTCTTCATAGTTGTCAACAAGTAGTAAAATATTTTTATGAGCCATGATTTTAACTTATTATTTTACTACTTTACTTATTGGTGAGATGATGATTGCCATCTATCTTTGCATAAAGATGGGATGCTCGCTGCCTTTCTAAGATCTTATTTTTCTTCCACTAGGTCCAAATGATGTTCACGCAGTCGAAGTTAGTTTTTAAATTATCCACGTACGTTATCCAATTCCTCCTCTTTAAAATACTCTTCACTAATTAAAAAGTAAAGAACTGGACATTAATAAATGCAATTGATGATTGTTGCCTGTGTTATCCACATGAAATTTGTAAGTGGAGGAGGAGTAGAGAGGCTGCTACTGTTAAGTGTTTTAGTTTAGACTTTATATTACTCCTTAGCTAGAACTCTGATTAGTTTAAGGCAAAGCACTTTAAGAGTTAGAGAGAGGGTCAGAAGATTCCTAGTTTTAAATATTCTGGCCAAGCAATTGCCTTTTCCTAGCCGCCTTAAAGATCTGCTAAGTTTCTTTCGAGAATAATCTCTAAACATGATCGTAATAAGATAAATTAAAGGATAATAATTTCCTCGTTGAGATATAGCTGAATTTTAAGCCTAGACTATTGGAGAAAATCTCTACTCTTAATAAACTGATTCAGGTCTGTCGATGAATATTTTAAGTTTGTATTCAGGGGCAGCTTCAAAACTTAACATCTAAAAATTTAATCATGTCTAATTAAACTTTGGCCAGCTAAATGAACTTCGCCGCCTCTACTAAATTAAGCGAGTTCTTATTCTTGACTCCAATTTTTAAGTAAAGATTTAGACTCTGAAGGGCTTGATTGAAGAAGTCTATTCTCCTGAAGTTTGATCTCTCCTGTATTTCCTTATCCATTTATAGTCCATTATTAATTTAAGTGCTTTCTCCTTACCCAGAAACAAAAGACTAAGTTCCTCCAAATGACTTACTCTCATTGGCTTACTAACTGGTCAAGTTTTATCTTACATTCTAGCTTCTGCTGTTCTTCTAAACGAGAGTCTCATTTAACTGTCTTTGACTACTACTGTTTGAAGCATCCTTCTGAGGAAAAAGTTGTCTGTTTAAGAGGGTATTTTTAAAAATCTGTTGATTGATCTTGACAGTTAAATTCTTTGAGTTCTAGTTTAACGCTCTAATTTGGCGCAGGATTTAACTCGATTGATGTCTACTTGAAGATATAAAAATATATCACGAAATTAATCAACTATAAATTTTAATAAGAATCAAGCTCCATTCTCTCTGAATCCTCAGTTATAATTTTAAAAAGAGTGTGAATGGATTGATCATAAAAGTTTGATTGTGCTTTTTATTTCTATATTGAAAGTCTTAGCTTGCTTTATCTGATATAGAGCTAGTCATTTGATCTTTAAAAAAAAATTGGTTTATAAAAATCTTCCTTCAATCCATAGTAAGTCTTATTTGAGGACCCTTTAACTTTCTGACCTTGCAGTTTGAAGTTAGCATTAAATAAACTGTATAACATGAACTGAGAATTTGTTGATTTGATTCTGCAACTATATCTCTTGCTATTTCTGAATGATTTACTTTATCGACGCCTTTTACTCTGCTTTAGAAGTTTCTACTTGCTTTCTCTGCTCCTTACTCTGCTCCTTTGATTTAAAATCTTTCCTCCTTGAGGTAATAGAATTATCTGGTTGCCCCTCAATCGACGCCTCCTTTAAAATTGAGCTAACTAGCTTCTCAATCTTGTCTTTATTAATTTTATCCTATCTCTCCTCATCTCGCTTCTTCCTCTCTCTAGTTTTAGCTTGCTCCTCTAGATTTTGATTATGGCCTGAACTGTGGTTGATCTTATTATTGATTCTGCCAAGTGCACTTAACTGGCTGCTCTACTCAAGAGAAGGGTCAAGAGAGGTGCTCTTCCTGTGTCTTTATGTCTCCAAAGAGCTTTGTCTTGCACTCTTGGCGCTTTTAGAAAGAGCTTCACCTTAAATAGAAGTCTTGGAAAAAGGTTGAGTGTCTGTCAACCTCTGCTTGGCTCCATCTATTTGGAGCATGGACTTATCCTTGCATTAAAATGGGCCTAGAGTTATACCACCCATCTTCATGTTATTCAGAATTAGCAGCTTCTCTAATTCTCTGTAAATAATTTAAAAGTTATTAAAGGATGAATTCTCTTTTGGAGAGCATCTACTTTTGGAAAATGTCAAAATTGTTTTTCTGCATGATCAAGACATCTGACCTTTAGATCTTGGGTCTACTCTTTTACTAGCTTGACTTGGTAGTTGCATTTATGGCTCCTGCTGTCATGACTTTAGATCTTTAGGTTTCCTCATAAGTGTCGTTCTTTTGTAACTGCATGCCGAATTTATTTGTAGTTATGTCTTTGGAAGTAATCTGCATCAGTTAATTATCAGGCTAAGATATCGACTGATTTCTCTTTCTTTAAGAGTCAGTCAATGGGTGCAATACAAATATATTATTTATAATTAAATATATCAAGAGTTATAATTTATTTTAGAACATTTTAATTATAATTTTAATTAAGAAGACTGATGAGTCGAATTATTATTTGCCTTATAAAAATAAGAGAATTTAAGCAATTCAATTTTGAGATTTGTCACTCTTAGTGAAGTTTGTTGTTATTCTAAGTTTTTATATTTATTCATTCATATTTCTTAATTTTATAAACATTATAATTAATTACTAATTGAGCAAATAATTATTTTTTAATCAAATAATTTTGAATTTATAATGTGCAATTCTATTTGGACAGACTTATGAGCTTCACGCTTGTGCGCTCTAGATTTAAGTTGCTAGCTCGTTATATCTTTTGCTTTGGAGCTAAATGAATCATTCTGCTGCTGTCTTGTTGGAAAATTATTTCAATTACTTTAAATTATACAGTGAGATTTAATTATGAGAACTAACCTAGAGCTAGATCCTCAGCTGAGTGGGCTAAACATATTAATGTCCTTGCGTTCCAACTTTAGAGCCAGATTAAGTCAGAGTGTTGTCAAAGCTACTCCGAGGAGAGGCCACCATAGACACCCTCGCTGATTTTAAAGGTTCTAATAAAAAAATTTAAAATAAGATTTAATAAAATGTCATTAGAAAAATTTTTTTAAAAATTTTTATTCCTTACTATAATTTTGATTTTTAAATCAAGTTCAGTCTCTAATATTTACTCTCGATCTAATTTCTCTGCGTCTTATTTTTATCAACTACTCCATCACCACTCACATCTAAAACTTACTACTCTGTGTATTTACTGAATTCTTCTTATTATGGATTAAAAAGAGCATCTTGTTTTTAAAGCTGGCTGATTCTAAGTCCTCCAATACTCTCTATCTTATTTTTTAACTTCGATATTTCCTTATCAATAGACTTTAGAATTTTTAAAAATCACTTTAAAACTTAGTTCTCTTTATCTGTCAGTCGGCTATTGAGATCCTCCACTCTCATCTAATCCATTTCTTCTTCATCTCTCTCGACTATATTTTTATCTTCGAGTTTGTCTATCTGCAGTCTATTCCTGACGTTCTAAAGTGTTCGCTCTTGCATCTAGGAAAGCTTTCTGACTTGCGCCTAGAATTCATAACTCTAAATCTGATTGCCAACTGCTCCATTTGTTAGATTAGGAACTCTCTTGCCCAAATGGTGAAACTGGCTGTTAGGGAAAGTCTAATCTGCGGTTATACTTTTTGATTGAGCTGAGCTGTTTATGATGGATTGATGCTGCTGCTTACTAGAATTTATCATAGTCAGAGCTTTGTTGTAGTTAACTGAGAGTAGGGATGGTCGGCCAAGCAACGAGTGCTAAATATAAATATGCTCTCTAAGGTTCATACTTATCAATTATTGCTAGCTCCCTTATTGCAAAAGGTCGCTCGTCTATTAGCTGTTGTTTCTGTGTGGTGGGTTGAAGCTGCTCTAATTTATTATCTACTCTTGCTATTTCTTTTTTATTTTCTTCTTGTAAAAATCTAAAGTGGAATTGTTTGCACTCTGAAACATGTGCTAGCCTGTGGTGGGCAAAAATGTCTGAAGAGTACTAGCAATGGCTGTGCCTCTTAAAGGAGTGAACTGCTTTGATTAATGATGACTGGTATTATTGAAAGAGCTATCTCTAGCTAGTTGAAAGGTGTCTGAGAAATCCCCATTTTTATTTCTGTGAAATTTAAATGAAGAATTAATAATTAAGTAATAAATACTCTTCTGTGATAGACATGAAACCTGCCTGTAGTAATTTTTGATTCTCTAGAGGCAGTTTGATGCTGGTTATTTGCAGTTTAATGCCCACTAGAAATACCAAACGTACTTGCATTATGACTATGATAGTTACTCTGCTGCTATTACAAAGATTCAATTAAAATTATTGTCAATAACAATTTTATCTCAATCTAATTCAATCTAGACGTTTTAACTTGGTAGAGGTGAGTGGCTTGCTTTTTCTCTAGACTCTAATTTGCATTTGGACTAAGGTCTTCGAAGAATTGAGTTCTATCTATGACGCGCTTTTTCTAATCCTTTATTACTTTGTTAACGTCGCTCAAACTAAAATCTTCATTCATCTTCCAGCGTTAATTATTTATAGATCTCTTATTTTAAATTTATTTCTGTGATCACTTAATTGCCTTTTCAAACTATAATTTTAGAGATAAAAAAAATTCTAAAATCACCTTGAATTATCAGCATCCGCCAGCAAATCTGGGTAATTAGCGCTGTTATCTTACCCATCTACTATTTCTATAAAATCTGTCTTCATTATCAACGGTCTGGAGGGAATATCTGGACAGTTTACGTAATGGTCATTTAAACAGTCTGTGTTCGTATTTTGCACATTTGATACTCAATTCAAACTCAGTATAATTAAGAAATTATATCTCATACTATGTGCTCTGAGGGCAGTCCTGAGGTTTTAATCCAAGTTCTGTAGCACAACATTCACTTAATAAACGCTTTAAATTTTATCTTATCTCTCTCTATTTAGATTGCTCTTAGCTTAAGTTGAAAGGGAACTTTGAGGGAAGGCACAGAATTCTTATCCTCCTTGCAGGCTCCTTGGATTAGAGTATGCATATACTATGTTTCTGGGTCCACCATTCGAATGTAGTTGTTGCCCGAATCATAGATAAACAGATATCCTTCCGCATCTACCCCCACCAGAGTTGGCGTATTCAGCTTGTTAGACCCATAGAGACCATCCAGGAAACCTGCTGTCCCACAGACGCCTGCGTAAGTGGAAATCTCAGCTTTTTCAACTGTCAGCAAACGAATGAAACGAAAAGTAGTATTGGAAATAGATTGAATGCAGTGATTCTTGCTGTCTGCGATAAAGACTAATCTGGGTTCAACATTAGTTCCATAAGCAAAACTGAGTTCCGCAGGGCTGAGTTAAACGAATGGAACATACTTTATGGCACTCCCATTAATTCTTGAATCAGTATAGTTCTCATCTATCAAAGTCCCGCATTGCTGGTAATTCGTGTAGTTTATAAACTTAATGCAAAAGTCTGAAAAGGTGTTCAAAAGCACTGGCTTCAAATTTTTCATCTGAGTAATACGAGTAGTGTTGCTATCATAGGAGCATACCGATGTAGGCGCGTTAAAAGAGGCTTTAGCTATATTAAAACTAAATGTATAAGCATTTTGAAATATTTCCATCTCTATTTCCTGAAATTCCATCAGTCCCTGATACCTTCATTATCGCATTCCAAGTTGCTGTCTCTTTTGAAATATAGAATAGGGTGTGGGCTTCTTTATCGACCACCCATAGATTTCTTTTGTAGTCGATGTTATAGTTATAAGACCAGAAGAAGAGAGACGGCTTGTCATTTATGATCACAGATTTCTCATTTCTTTCGTCAGTTCGCGCACCGTAATAGTAAGGAATGTTATAATAGATATTGTACGGACCTGGGTCATCAAGCTAATGAGAAAAATCTACTAGAAATGTCAAGAGACTCAGATTCTTAAAGATTAGAATTGCAAGGGATATTACTTTCATTAAAATTTTAGGAATTATTTAGAAGTTTTATCAATTATTAAAGTTTCAATTTTCTATAAAAGCGCAGGCGCACTTACAGTATTCGCAGTACCAAAACCAACACTCTCTACAAAATTATATGCACTGTTTGCAAGAAGACTTTTCCATATTGAACGCACTGAAAAGCAAGTCTTCCTAAAAGTTAGAGCCTGAGCACATAGAGCCATCATTACTCTTAATACATCTGCTTCCACAGCATTAAAACCAAGCGTCTCCTTGTTTACAAATTCGGCACTCCAGAGGCTCTTTATTAATTTTGACCTCTACATATTTAAAGACCTTCATTTCGTTAGGATCTTCGCCTCTCTCTACGTGAATATTAAAGCATCTAGTCTCTTGTTAAGGCTTATCATTTTCTTCTTTACATTTTGTATCACATGCTCGTATTTATTTTTGCACTAGAACTGTTACTTATGTCTGTTTTTGGCATAACCATATGTGTGATCTAATTTCCTAAGTCTGATAGTAAGAGGGATCAAGACAACTATGATTTTAAGCAGTTTTCCTAATTACAGTGGCCTCACACCTCTCGCAAACTATCTTCATATAGGGGCATTCAAATTCATGCTTCTAGATGAATCCTCTAGTCCCAACGGCTCTGCAGTAAGGTTTAGCAGGAGCATTCAATTCCCTCGGCCTCAGAACACTCTGACTTAAAGTGCTATAAGAGAGAAGTCTTGGGGAAATTGGTTTAGCACTAGCAGCAGAGGAAATTATCCTTCATCTACTATTTCAAAAGCCTTCTTTGCCTAGATATTTCTAAGCAGGAGGATATCTGCAGGGTCTAGGTTTCCTTAAGTTTCACATAAGAACTCTGCATTTAAACGGCACTTAGGATTGAAACGCGTTAGAATGAATGAAAAGACCTCTAGTCTCATAGTCCAGACTTAGTTAGAAAATTTGGAAAGAATTTTACTGGGGATTATTACTAAAATGAGTTACAGTTTTTGACTGGCGAGCAGGAGTTCACTTCAGTTTTAATCCTTATTCTAAGTATGGCTAAAAAGAGCCTTCTCAGGTGTGGTTTCCATCGAGCAAATCTCATCAATATATGTTATTGCTTCAACAAACTATTTACACTCTATTTAATGAGGAAATATTTTTTGCTTTTTGCGATAATAAATTACCGGTCTTGAGACTTTTTAAGTCTCCTTGGATACTAGTTTAATCTGATTTATCAGTTAACTGAATTTGCTAATTGACTTCTTCTCAAAATTCCCATAAGAGTATGCGCTTCCAGTCTCAGTTTCTTGCTTCTCATTTTTTTTTTAACGAAGCTACTTGACTTTTATTTTTCTTCTTCCTCCTCCTCAGTTCAATTGTTTTTTTGCTACTCTCAGAAGAGCTCAGCAGCTCTATGGGTGTATTAGATTAAAGGATTGAGTATTTTACTCTCCACCGATATTTTCTTTCGTCCACTTTATTCTTTGATGTTAAGGCTAGAAAATTAAAGATTGAGATAGGACTAGCTCTCCTCACTGAAGTACTGATAACACTATTGGCAAAAGGATTGCTGGCACCCGTTGCAAGTGAAAGCTTTCTCTTGGGTTTAAAGTGAATCCTAGCAGATACTGCAAGCATTTACTCTACTGCCAAAGCTTCATGCAGTTTTTGAAGCACCAGTGCTTTTTTAAATACTCTTGGTTAAACTACAATTTTGAATTTCATAAGAGTAGTTATGCTGAGAAATAAGCTGCTGTTTGCTGAAATTTAAGTGCTGCTGTGTGAAAGCCCGCATCTCTGATTACAATCTTTGCAAGATATATTTAAGAAGAGATTTATCTTAATTTATGATTAAGAATTTAGAATTAGATCTCAAGAAATTAATAACTTTAACAGAGAATTGCATTAGTATATTGTTGCTTGAGAGAGTATAGCATCACTGAAAACTGAATCCTAAATAAAATATATAGAGATGCATACATAATAAGAATTATCCATGATGAAGTAGACTTATCTTAATTTAATACAGACTAAAGATTTGCGACGCCAGAGTGTGTGTGTATAAATGAGAAAAATTATTAAATAATAATAACAGGAATCCAACCTAAAAATAGACATGGATGTATCTCTCATTTTTATTTGAATCCATCGGCTTCCTGTGTTTACAAGCTTTATGTACCTGAAACAGATAAGGTGGATGCATCTTTAAGCGAGGATGGGTGAGTAGAATTTAATGAATTAGCCAGTTTGCTCAAGGAGATGCACCGACAAGGACCTGCCGCCACTCTTGCGCTGCTTTGGCCAGGTGTCTTGCTCCGGTTATCAACTTGAACTTACCAGCCTCACTGCTTAAACCTCCTCTGCTAATTGATACCCTTTACTCATACTCATTTGTCAGCCTCTCTTCTTTCCTTAGCAATTTTGACGACCAGTTATGCTGCGGAATCGAAGTCATCGTTGAAGAAAATGCCGAGTTCTTTCTCCCAGGGCTTGATCATTTCTCTGGCCTTCTCTGAGTTGGTTCCCTTTAAGTCTTAGTACGATGGGTTTGGTCAAATCGATCTGCTTTGCGGCAGTTATGATTGAGCCAGCGAGGTTATCACAACGCAGAATTCCTCCGAAGATATTAATAAAGATGCTGTCTAAACTTGAAATAAGAGCATTTAATGCTATCAATAAGAGTGGATGAGATAGAGAAAGTTTCAAGTTTACCTCGGGATCATTATTTAATAACTTGATTGCCTCAACCATCTGTTCTCCCTCAGCACTTCCACCGACGTCCAAGAAGTTTGCTGGGTTACCGTTGTAGTACTTAATGATGTCCATAGTTGACATAGCAAGACCAGCACCGTTCACGAGACAACCGATGTTGCCACCAATTTAATTTAGCAACCACCTTTTAATAAGAGTTGCTACTTATTTTGGGAATGTGGATGTAATTGAGATCAAATGACTTTGCGATTCTCTCCTTGTAATTGAGTTGACTGGTATCCTCGTCAGTCTTCAGCTCTGGTTATCTGAACAGAGCATTATCATCTATGGTAATCTTGCTGTCAGCAGCGATGACGGTGCCGTCTTTCAAGAGTGCGAGGGGATTGATCTCAATGAGGTCACAGTCTTTCTCCATGAAACACTCATAGAGATGCTTGAACATAAACACCACTTGACTCTTGTAGTCAGAGAGATCCAAGTTTTTAGCTGCTTAAAGTAATGGGTCGATGTCGATGCCCTTTGTCACATCCTTATATATTCTGCCGCACTTTATAACGTCTATAAGCATGATCATCCACATGGATCTTGAAAATTTGATCTGGGTGCTTTTCTGCAACTTCTTCGATGTTCATACCACCAGCGCTGCTGTAAATGAAGACTGGTTTGCCTGCCTTGCGGTCGAGGGTGATACTCAGATAGAATTCTTTCACGATGTCGAGCTTTTCTACTATATAGACGCAGTTGCATGGGAATCCACCGTCTCCGGACTGCTTTGTGACCAAATGCTTTCCACACATCTTATCGGCAATAACCTCCACCTCTTCTGGGGTCTTTACGATATGCACACCACTCTTGAAGTTGTTTTCCCTGAAGAAACCGAGCCCACGCCCACCTCCGAGGACTTGCGCCTTGACCACGAAATCACTCTTCTTCTGCTTTCCGAACTGGCGTGCCACGAGGAGGGCCTCTTTGCCGTTGAAGGCTACGTTTCCGCTGGGGATGGGTACTCTGTACTTGCTCAGGAGCTTGGCAGCCTGGTACTCATGGAGCTTCAGCCGCCTCATTGGCAGATCCTTATTGACTAAGAGCGCACGGTTGGCGGCTCCGCCGAAGGCGCTCACACGAGACAGTTGGTTGCCAAACAAGTTAAGCATTTATTTTATTTAATTATATAAAACTATCTATACTATAATAACTCTCATCAGCGATTAAGCGTCTGCATCACTGAAATCTATTGAAGAGTCAGTGACTGTGCGTACACAGAAATACGGGTGAATCAAATTAGAGCATTATTTTGCCCTTCAGAGTGGAAGAGTAGTAGTTTTTCTCATTTAAAGATCCGCTGCATATCTATCATCATATATTTGCCCCATCTCACATACAATTCTCCTTCAAGCAAGCATAATCACTAGTAATTAGAAAAGAACAAAAATATAATCCATAATTAATTCATTCTCTTTTTATAGAGAACAGATATAATAGTCCTCAAATGAGCTTGATTATGCGTTCTAACTTATCTTCCAGCTGTTTGCTTCTATTCTCAACTTACTCGTTATGATTCTCCATCTCTGCGATACTCTAATTGATCTTAGCGTAGTCCTTGCTGATCATTTCATATAGCTGCAAGATTTCAAACGAGTTACCAGCTATCAAAGCCATATTCTCTTAGAAGTTTTAGAATATCTGCTCGTTCTACACCCAATGGGAATCTTCAGACATATTGTCGGAGATTATAGCCGAGCCTAGCAAGTTACTCTCCCCTTACTTGTTCTTCTTCTTTCCTTTCTTTTGGAAGCCCTCTTCTTCACTTCCGCTGTCACTGTTATCATCGCTATCATTCTCGTCATCTTCGTCTGAGACTGAAGAACCGGAAGAGCTAGAGGAGCTCTCACTTGAAGTGAAAGTCTTCTGCGATTCAGCTTGACTCTTGTTTTCAGCGTTTCGATGAGTGTCATGGCCACTGTCTGGGACTTTGGTTTGAAGGGAATCTCTCTTGGAGTATTTTTCACCTGGTTTCTAAGTCTTTACTTCCTAAGGGGCATTTGTGGCTGTCGCATCTGATACTCTCATCTCATTCAGCTTAATTGGAGGAGAAGACTTCATCTATGCTTCTTACCTTCCTGAAAAGTTTCCTATATTTATCATCCCAGTGAAGTTCTTCTACTCATCAAATGATACACATTTTAATAATTGGATTATCATTAGCATTTCCACCTTAGTTATTATTTTTGCCTGAATCACTTCCTTGAAACTTATCCACCATAATTTTCCCAAAGTTTCCTCCAAAGCCATCTTAAGTCATTTAATTATTGTCTGAGATGTTTATCTTGAAATCGAAACCTGATCTTTAGTTCTACAAATTGCTTTTAAAATTATTTTGAAAATTAATTGTAGTCTGATTAGCCGTTATTTGAGCCTTAGCCTAGTGGCTGCACTTAGAACTGATTCTCAGAGTTAGAAATGTTAAGGTTGCTACCTCCCAGTTTACTTCCACTAAGAGCACCTAGTTTTTACCCATACTTAGTCTTCTCCTCTTGCTCAAAGAGCTAAACGAGTTCGAGCTTTGCGTTTTCCTTTCCCTTTTTAGTTCCTTTGCCTTTCACGTAAAGATTGCAAAATACTTTATATAAACGTACTTATTGAAAATGATCTTCTTATTTTCGAGTTCCTGATCTTTCTTAGTTTGCACACCTTGCGAGTTCTAATGGTCTCCTTAGGACTGCATTCTTTAGCGATGTCTTTCAATGACCTATCTAATGGCACGTTCGTGATGTTTCTTTCTTTCGATGGCTACTTCTTTCATCTCTGTGGTGAGTTTCTTGAATCTGCGCAGGATATCAACAAGCTCTTTTCTTGTGATGACGAGTAACTGGCACTCAGTCTCTGCTATGGCCGTACAGTCACGTGCATTTCTGTCATCTGAGACAAATATCTCCGAATCTCCGAAGTAAGAGCCCTCTACATAGAGATTGAAAGGCACGTTGATGATGTTCCCATCCTGGCCTTCATTTACATCGTAGTACATCTTCACTCTCCCTTTCAATATAAAGAACACTTCTTCAGCGTAGTCTCCTTGGTTATATAGGATATCCTTTCTATACACTTTCATGGGCTTCAGAATTGGAAGGATTGAGAATAAGAAGTGACTCAATTAAAATTATGCATAATAAACTACTTTATAAAGTGAGGGTCTTTGTCATTGAAAAACTTGATGTTCTTAATAATTTCTCCATGGGTATGACTCACAACTTCCGCTCTAAGTGAAGCTGGAATTTCACTTAGCAACTGCTTCTAATCGAATAGGGAAAGATGTTCATTATGGTTATTCTCAAGGAAACGCTTGATTCTATTCTGTACATCATCAGGCAGTTTAGTTCTCTTGGCAAATTCAGTGAGGATGTTCAGCTTTTGTTGCAAATGAGCTGCTTTGACATCGATGGTGTTGATGATAGAGGATAAATTACCAATAGTGAAGGAGTAGAATCCTACTCCGATGATCATCCAAGCAAGTGCAGCTATCTTCTCAGACACTGAGTAGGCGTGGATGTCTCCATAACCTACAGTTGTCAAAGTTTACAAAGCCCAATAGACTGAAGTTAGATACTGGTAGGGCGCAGATTTGTCCATAATTCCAGAGTTAACCACCCAGCATTCGTTATCGAAATCATTTAACTTGGCAACTAAGAACCACAGGCAGGCCATCAAATGTACCATGAAAAGCACAGCCATGCCTACCATGATCATTCTTTGAATACCTGCGTTCACCTTCATAGCCTCTTGTAGTTTCTTGAAGGAAGCATTTTAAGAGAGTAAAGAGATGATCTTAAAAAGTCTTAAGATACGCAAGAGACGATAGAGACGGGGTAGTCTGGCCAGACGAATGAGTTTGTTGATCTTGGAGCTCGACTTTTTCACTCCCGTACTACCTGATGACGTAGTGGAGGCTATTACATTTCCATATGCATAGGGAATAAATAATATATCTTAGAAAAGTGCATCAGTTGTTAGTACAGTCACTGATGATGAAGAAGAAGATGAGTCAGACTCTAAAAGTTGAAAGGGTATGCATGCTGCTACATCTAGCAAGAACCATCCTTTGATATAGTTTAGGGCGATGAACTTTATACGAACTTCTATGTTTTTGTCTCTATCCTCATACGCACTTACGAAGTTGATGAGTAAATCGAACATGAACAGAGCATCTACCAGCCATTCAAAGTTAAGTATATAATTTAAAGGAGAGAATAAATAGTTAGCTAGTCCTTCAGAGTCATCATCAATAAATGCAGTACGATAGGGCACGAAAGTAGCTGTGTACAGAAGTAGGAACATTATCACAAAGTTCCAGAACATCTTGAACCAGTTCTCTGGTAGTAATACAAAAGGTAGAGGAATGAAAATGCTCGAAACTTTAATCTCTGAATAATGAATGATCTCTTCTTCAATATCTAAGTCGATTTTTCTGCTTGCTCCAAACATTGTAATGTCCTCACTCAGTTCTGCGAATCGTCGCACAATCTTAACTCCTCCAAAGGCCTTGATAATGAGTCTTCGCCACAAATCCTGCACTCTTACTTGCATTTGATCTTTATCTAGAGCCAAAAATCTCTCCCGACATTCATTTCAAAGATAATATGCATGAGCAAAATCCTTAAAAATTATTTGCATCCATCGTCACTTTCTCCAGAAGAGAAAACTGGTGTAATTATAACACTCCAATCTTCATCTTCCTCTCCGGGAAGTTTAGGCTTATACATGCCACAGGTTAAAGCCTTAGTGGTCTTTTGACAGCAAGTATACTCAGCCTTTTTCTCTTCCTCCCCCTCCCCGTCTTTCTTCGTCTTTCCTTACTCGTAGATCATGTTGAGGTAGTTGATATACTCCGTGGTGAACTCAAACTTGTTCTTCTTTCTTGAAGAGCCCTTAGCTTTAGATCTCTAACTCCTAAGCATAGCATTTGCCTCGCCATCATCCTTCTAAATTTAAAAATGAGCTTAAATTATAATTTTCTTCTAGTGGTTACCATCTGTTTCTAGGAAGTCATACTACTCTTAAGCGTTCAACCTCCCATCTTTGGAGGTCATCTGTCTTAATGCTCCGTTTGAATTTCTGTTTCCCAATTTCCTATCTCCTCTTTACTTTACACTATATCATTAAATTATATGTTCTCTTTGAGTGGCACTTTCAACAGTCTGCACTCCATCTATTTCCTCAACTATTTGGTCCATCTGAGCCTCGAAGTCAACAATTCCACTGCTCATCTTCCCTAGGTTCTAACTTCTCTTCATGTCATCGTGAATAATAAATCATGAGAGCGAATTTGCTTAAAATGAATTATCTTTTTGCCATTAGGACTTTTTTTAATGTCTGTGGTCTAGAGTGCTAGCTGAGAGCCCAGGTGGATGGAGCCAGAGATTGAACCTCGTCTCATTGAGATTATTTTATTCAAAGCCAGTTGGGAGCCCAGCAACGGCTTGCTCCCTTTGCCACCTCCTTCCACTGACCCTGGTATCGCCTCTTCTGATGAGCCTCCTCCTATCGAAACAGAAGATTGAAGCTAAATATAAATTATATACTTCCTTATTAGACTGGCCTTGGAGGTTTGATTTGTTGAAGGTACCAAATTTGTTAGAGTTATTCTTTCCAAACATGTTTGAACGGTTGACGTCGTGCTTCTAATTCGTATCCACTGACTCAATGGCCTTAGTCAAGCTTTCGTCCCTCCCAACCACATTCTGTCTCCTCCCCATATTTACAACTCCCTATAACTATAAAATGAAATGATAACTTCGTAATCTAATTGGTATGTTGCTGTTTTTGCTTTGGGGTCTCTTCGTCGGAGTCGTCTTCAATGGAGGAGTGACTCTTGCCTGAGGAGGAAGAGTCTTAGCTGTCACTGACTGTGGAGAAGATCTGTTTGCCCCTCTGGTTGTTCTGGTTGTTAATTGAAATGGCTACGTTGCCTATCATTTTGTGCTAATATTTGAGTTAAGAATCGACTTAATTATTATAACTTCTTCACTCACAAATATAAATAGCACATAACCGACTCTCAAGAACAAATAATTCAAAAAGAATAGTATCTCTTTAATTGCAGTATCACATATTTCTATGTGGGATCGAGAATTTACGCATTTGTAAAGTTAACAAATCAGAGATTGATAAAATAATTTCTAAGTTCTTATTGTGCTGCTGTAGGTATATTATATTTTTTATCAGAATGTTTTCAAAAGATTGCACATACTTTACAATTAGCGTCTGCCTCAAGTCTTTCGGTTCTTAAGCCTCCAGATCTCAACAAAATTAAAACACTGCTTGTTAAATTCATAAGGAAGATCTCTGAGTGTGAACAATCGATCTCTACTTAAAAATATCTTACTGAATTACAATTTAAAACTTCCCTAGTATCTCCTCTTCGTTCTCTAGCAGGAACTTTAATTCATGTTCATAGTCCTCTTCATCTTCATCTTCTTCTTCTTCCTCTTCCCACTCCTCCTCTTAACCCTCTTCATCCTCACCTTCCTCGTCATCGTTGTCATCATCTTCTTCGTCTTCTTCTGCATCATCATCCTATTCTCCATCCTCAGGCATGGCTATTTACACTTGCTTGCTTTCGTTGGAGAGCATCCTCTGAATTTCACATTAGTTTACGAAGAAAGTCTTATTCACATCCTGGGAAAAAAGATGATCGAAGTTCTATACTTTACACTCTTCACTATCGCTGCTAAACAAGCATTAATCCCGATTCTCAACTCCTTATTATAAAGATGATCAAAATACAAGGTTTATCTAAGTGGTCCATCTCATCCTCTTAGATGGGACTGATATCTTACTTTCTAATCGACTTTCGCTCTGCCTCTTCACAGTTAGAGCGACTCACCCCAGATTGACTTTACTTTTAGAAAGAGCTCTTCGCTTGATAGACTAGATTATTGCTGTTATTAACGAAAGTTCTTCTCATCACTTAAGCGTTAGAACTACTCTTTTATTCCTCAACTAAGAGGGAGTTGTGAGCTTGTCTTGCCTGATTCCTAAGATCATTCATCTTGTCATTAACTCCACCAGTTTAGCTTCCTAAATAGGTAGTCTTATTCCTATTCGTGTATGAGTTTTATTTCTCAATGCCGTCTGATAGCTTACAAGAGTTCTAACTATCCACAGACATCATACCGCAGTCTTTCTCCTCTCGGTCAAAGAACACATCAGAGTCTTGATTCTTATTCTCTGGAAAGCGTTATTGCATCATTTCCAGGAACATTTACTTCTTATTCTCTATCTTCTCTGCTTGATTATCGATTTAGTACTGAAATTCTTTTTCGAAAAAGAGTATAGCATCCTAAGGCTCCTCATTTTGCAAGATCTCGAAGATATCAAAAGCCTGCTGAGATTTTAAAGTCAGCCTTAGTCTGTTCGAGGCCACGTTTCGAGTCGAGGGATGCAGCTGCTGCATTATGTTTCCCGCATTATTGATACTCATTCTCATATACTACGAACCTGGATGAATCTCCTCTGCTTGTTGCATATGCGATTACTCTGCCTTTCTTATTTGCTGATGATGATTCTAATTACTAAAGTACTCTTTCTCCTCCTCTCCGTCTTATCGCTTCCTGTTTATCCTTGCTTGCCTTCTCTGTTCCTTCATGAGAATCCAGTCAAATTGGGGATTCTTAACATCAAAATTCAGCTTCCTTGCCAGCATCCTGAACTGCGTGCGATAGTGCTCATAGTAAGGTTTCTCTTCAAAACCCAAGTCCATCACATTTTGAATATAGCCTTGGAACTCATCAGGAAGGCCTTAGCATAGCATCTCACTTGTAAGTGACATCTTCTTTTCCATAATCAGTTGGTATTTCTCGTGCTTCGTTTGCGCCTTCACTCCCTGCCAAGGCAACTCTCCTCGTAACAAATAGACCAGCAAGTAGCCTATGCTTTCCATGTCATCTCTTCTACTCTGAGCTAAGAATGATTAATCTTCATCATTGAAGAATTAGAGAAAATTCACTTACTAACTCCGAGGTGAGCGTTTATTGAGGCATATCTTGCTGTACCAGTCAGGCCTCTGTTGTTCGTTTAAGGGATGTGGATTTTTCTCTTCGAGTCTCTATATCTCTTAGCTAGGCCTAAGTCTATCATGAATATTTGATTAGCTTTTTGGGATCCAAGACCTATGCAGAAATTTTCAGGCTTGATGTCTCTGTGAATGAAGTCTTTCTGATGAAGGCTCTCAATTCTTCATAGCTGCAAGGATTATTAGTGCTATCAAGACTTACAACTTATTCTGCTACGTGTAATACCGTTTCGAGACTGAACCGACGCCCACAGTATTTGAGAGTGTCATCTAAATTTTTTCCAAGAAGCTCTATCACCATCAAGTTAAAGTCGCCTTCTCTTCCATACCAAAATAACTTAGGAAACCCTAAGATATAAGAGATTATTATTTCAATATGATGCTAACAATATTTAGTTATAAATTACTCAAGGTTGTTGATGATGGAAAGACAATTTAGGATGGAGCTTACCTTTTCCTGTCACTTATTTTATTATTTTCGCTTCTCCAAGTACTTAAGGCTGTCGAGTATATGCTGATTCCTAAAAGAGGCATAATTATAAGTCTGACATAAGTTCATAAAGGGTAATTTTAAGGACCTACAATTTTGATGGCAACTTCCTTCTTGTTATTGATGTCATACCCTGTACAAAATAATTCTCATTATATAATCCAGATTAAGGCAAAAATAAATTCTGCTTTGCAAAAGAGCGATTCACCTACCTCAATAAATTTAGCCAAAAGAGCCAGAGCCAATTCTATCCTTAATGACAAATTAGTTGTTTATTTTGGCTCTGGGAATCTGAAGCTGTCCGCTAACAGCTATATTCTTGGTTATAGATTGCGATAGGGAGTGGTAGTTGATGCATACCTTAAATCGTATTTTGCTGTTAAAGGTTAGGAGGCATTTACCTGATGAGGAGTCTGTTATTTATATCAATATTTTATTAAATCTTACTACTCTTTTTATTAACTTTTTCCTATCTCATTCTATCTATCGCTATTCTATTATGAGTATATAGCTTTAAACGCAATGAAGTTCGTTTTATATTCTCTCTTATTTATAAAATCGAAGAAAATGTTCTATAGATTATTTCTTCAAAGATTCAAGGCTAGACATTTTATCACTGTTCATTTAGAATTAATGAGCATGAGGATAATGAAAAAATAAAATGAGATTGCTTTTAGTAAATTGCTTTTCACACACCAACAACCAAATCTTCAACTCATTCTTCAAGGCAGTCAAAGAAGTAAGCTTTCAAGATGATATAAAATCTGAGAGGAAAACTTTTATAGATACTTCACAAGGAGAAATTTCTGTCTCTTGAGGAGCATTAATTTATCGTCAGAGGGAAGAATGACCTAGAGGATTATCTTTACGAGGGGCCTAACACTCACTACTCGGATGTCAATGCAATGAAAGTAATACTCTTTCTCTTCTCATTTTTAACTATTCGTTTTAGAACTTTGATAGACTAGACATGGTTTTCATAATAGGCGACTGCTCAACCATGCCTTGGTTCAGTTCACTGTCTCAAGTAATTACCACTAAGCTTTAATGATGAATACAAGTTAGGTCCGTTTTATGTTCAAGATGTGCAAGAGAGCAGGAAAAAGTATGTTCTGCTCAGGCCTGGGCTATAGTCTCCAAATTTTCTATTGTGCAACGGCCTTAGCTGAGTTCAATCAAAACCCCAAAACCCCATAATATGATAAGAAAGTGAAAATAAGTTGTGTATAATTAATTTCTTTATTAATACTTATAATCATGCTAAATTTTAACCCTAAACAGGCAATCTAAAGTCTTCTAGGAAGGTGACCTTGACGTCTGCCAATTTTCTTTTGAATTTTATACCTTTAAGTGTTTCCCTCTATCTAGATAACTGAGTGTTAGGTTTAATAGGTTGCTTGATTATTATTTTTTTACTAACTTTTTCAAAGGTTCTGATACCTTGTCAAATTTTAAACAATGTTTTTTTTGCGAATTATATTGAAAAAAATTTTCATTTCCCACACAAAGAAAGTATTCCTCGGGTTTTTTCATATCGCATTAAAGTTGTTTAAAAACTATAGACCAAATGTCCACTGCACTAAAACCGTTGAGCCAAGTCTGTTCAAAGGGGAAAAGGGCCTGCAGTTCCTTGCACCGATGCTTCCCAATTTTTTTCTCTTCTTAAAAACTCTTTTTGAAGTCTATGACATTGGTTCAAATTTTAAAGTTTATCATGATTTTTCTCTGGCTTGAGATCTCTGTCCCCAACCCAACTCATGAAAACTCCATCACTCCTCAAAACGGGGTCAGTGAAATAGCAGTAAGCTAGTACTTGTTGCCCCTCGGCAAAAAAATTTCTCTTAGTGTGATCCCCATTTGGGAAAGGGGGAATGGCGATGTAATCATGATCGATAAGAACACCAGCAAGTTTGAAGAACGTACTTCAAGTTTTTGTCCTCGCTTCTCTCAACATGTCAGTTCGTTCGCGAACTCAAAACCTCTCTCTTCC
This sequence comes from Tetmemena sp. SeJ-2015, assembly GCA_027382625.1. NCBI lineage: Eukaryota > Ciliophora > Spirotrichea > Sporadotrichida > Oxytrichidae > Tetmemena > Tetmemena sp. SeJ-2015. Next base: position 176,491 of record JAJKFJ010021673.1, read on the forward strand.
TTCTTTAAAAAGGTATTCGTAAGGGAAGATTTTGTAAGCATACTCTTCTTGTATGATGGTGTCTTTCGCTTCGCATCAGCAAGGGGGAGGAAATTTGGGAACACACTCCCCCAAAAGTTAAAACTCTCAAGCATGGAGTTTTGCTTTGAGCTAGCTGGAAACTTTACTGACACCATAAAAAATTTCGTTCTTTCATAAACCTTTTTCCTCTTCTTCTCCTCTTGCCCCTTTTGTTAAAACCTTGTAAAGGGGTATCGTGCTTGCCTTTTTAGCTGGACCTCTTTAAATTTTTCTTTATCCTCAATTACGAACTAAAGGTGTGCTTTCCTTTTTCCATGTGTTTCTTGAGGAAAGCAGAGTGAGAGAAGGGGTCTGCTCCCCAAGGGTTGAGAAAGGGGAAAAGCGCCCGGGCCCCACTTTCAATTTTTTATATAATTTTTTGGGGGTTTGGGGGTTTTTTTTTAAAGTGGACTTCCTTAAATGTCCCGGGCTTGAGGCTTGAGGATATTCGAACTGTCTTTGACATTACTCGTTTAACGGGGTTTCCTCCCCTTAAATTTTGGGACGCCGGGGCTTGCTTTTCGAGATTCCAACTCCTTGTTTAAAAAGAAAGGGAATCGTTCTGACCCAAGTTCAAAAGAGCCCCCCTTGCATTTTAAAACCCCCAAAAATTTTTTTGGGGCGGCCAAAATTTTTACTTGTGTTTGTAAGGTTGAAACTTGTCTCTTAGCTGGGTTTGGTTGCCATTTTAAAATTAAAAAATTTTAAATTTAAAAGAGCTCGCCACTTATTATTATGTTTCTGTTGTTTTCCGGGTGCAAAAGCACTCACGAGAATCAGAGTGCAAAAGATGTAGTTTTTTGATGTTTTTCCCAACCTTTCTTATTTATTATTAGGGTAGCTCCATATTTATCTTTTATTCTGCTTTTTATTTTTCTACAATTAAGTTCAAAACGCAGTTAGTAATTCTTTCTAAATTCCTTGGGAACCGTTAGAATTTTCGACCCTCAGAAAAAGGTTAAAAAAAAGCTGCTAATTTCATTTCAACGCGGGTTGAATGCTACTAAATTTAAATTGGCCCGCAACTTTTAAATATTGCTACTAATTAAGTTTTTAAATATTAAAATTTGTATTTAAATTTTAAAGGAGCCAAACCCCATATAAAAAGGAGCCCCAAACTTAAAAACTTGCCCCCTGATTCGCTTAGTTTCCCCCTAGCTCTTTTCTTTTTTTCAGGGTTGTCATCCTATAGGATCTCAATATTAAATAGTAAGATTTAGCTTTGTTCGGATCTAGTAATAAAATAACTTGATTTTTTAAATAGAACAACAGTACTCGAAACAAGATGGTGGAAAACTTGAATGTTAAAGCGATTAAGAGTGGAAGCGCAAATTGAGCAACAGGTTGAAACAAGGGGAAAACCTCTACAGGTACCCCACTTTGCAAGGTAAGAAACTCTCATATGGAGGAAAAAAAAATCTTAGTTGGTTTTTCCCTTGACAATGTATGGAAAAAAGATCTCCTTTTCCCCAAAGCAATTCTTTCTGTGAGAAAAAAAGCTCCCCAAAAAAAAGATGTCAAAAGTGGGGATCCCAAACATCCTGAAAATCTCAGTCACTAATTTTGTATGACGATCGGGGGAGAACCCCGGGGGTTGCTAATTTCCTTTCCCTAACAAGGAACAACTTTCAAACAAAAACCGAAGAAGGGTTTTTCTTTGGCGTCCTTTTCTACTTACGTGCAGAGTACCTTTAAAAAGATCTTGAAATTTCACACAGGAAAAGATTCAAAATGAGGAGAAAGACCCAAAGAAAGGGAAAAGGGAAAAAGTTATCAGCGACAATGGTTTTTAGGGGCTTTCCAAAAAGTATCCCCACTTCTCTAGTAAGTTTTTTGAGTTTTAAAATGTGTAGAGAAACCCCGGACTGGCATCTACTTTTTGAAGGAGAGGCAAAGGGTATTAGAGCACGGAAACAAAAAAAGCTCGAGGTGAGCCCAAACGGGCTATTTACTATAGAAACTTAGGGACGGGCGAGATGCACATAGATGCGGGAGCAGGTTCGAAGTGAGGAAGCTAGGTCCAAACTGGCCCCAAAAGAAGAGAGAAAGGAACTTCTTAAGAATCCCCTTTTTCCCAGATAAGCCAAAAAAAACTTAAGTCATTAAGTTAAGCTTAAATACTTTTCCCAAAAATTTCACTCTACCTTATCTCGCACATAATTTGTCTTCTCTTCTCTCCACTCTCTTACCAACTACTCACTATTAAATCCTCTGTATCGATAGCTTAATCATGCATCAAGTGATAGAGCAGCAGCTTCTTATAGTGTCCCTTAACTAAGTTCCAGTAAAACTCAATGCCGTTGAACTCTGGCGAGTATGGAACATTAAAAACAGGAGTGATGTTCAACTCAGCGTATGCCTTCTTCGCTTCCTTTGTCTTGTGTACGCTGAGGTTGTCAACGAGTAGAACGATCTCACCGTCTGTGATCTTCTCTCTGAGCTTCTTAAGGAACGCAACATACTGCTCTCGCTTGATAAGAGCGAGGATGAAGGACATAAGCTTCTAAGCCTGAGTCTTCGCTGATTTCCTGCAAGTAACGCACTTGTAGTTACATTTACTTTCTACTCGTAAACTTCTATGTTATCGTGCTTCTTGTACCAACTCTTCTTCATGAAGGTGTTGTGTGTGAACACAGCTTCGTCAGCACATACAAAACTTCACGCTATCCCTCTCACACCTGAGCAGCTAGTCGTAAATATATTTCAGATTATTATAATAAAATGGCTTAGTGAAGTCTATAACGCGCTTCATCGATTCACAGTTTTGTACGTTATGCCATTTCAACGATAGATGTTTGCTACAGTCTACGGAGAGATCTTGAGATAAGGAAACTATCTATGAAGATCTTCGCGCGCTAACTCCAAATGAGTGCGCTTAGTGGCGAAGAGTTTAAGGATCAATCAAATAATTGATGTGCACATCTAGAAACTTAGAAGTGCGATGAGGAACAGCTGCAACTCCTAACTTTCTCATCTGCAAAGCAACTTTCAAATGCGAGAGTATTGTGCGCGCTGGCACTCTCAACATTTTTGCGATGGAGTTGATGTTGAGAACTGGCTATTACTACTGATAAGGGTGACAAATCCATACCTTAGAGTCAAAATGAAACTGAGATAGGATGGATCATGTAGTTATTTTTGAGTAATTTCGCGTTTGACTCGCATGATTATAAGTATTAATAAAGAAATTAATTATACACAACTTATTTTCACTTTCTTATCATATTATGGGGTTTTGAATGTTGTCAACAATAAGCAGAAGGGAGGCCCTCTTTCTCAGCTTGAGAAAATTTCAACAAATTCCTTCTCACATAAGAGCGATAACGTCTTTCTCGATTCCTTGACTGGAGACTATTACAACTACAACTAAGAACAGCAAAGGTGGATTCCATAAGGGAACGTAGGCATGCACTACTCGAGAGCAGTGGAATCAATTGACAATCAGGAATAGGAGTATCTCAAAAAGAAGTAGGTTTACAAGGTGCATGAGTCCAAGTATTCTAGCCAGATCTATGTCTCCAAACTCTCTGAGAGCAAGTGCTGCGTTAAAAAGAACTATATTGGCCACTGGCTATTCGAAGACGTCGATCATTAGTTCTTGGTTGAGAACAGATTTTCATGGGACACTCATCCAGTAAACATCACTGATGTCAAGATCGTCAAGCAAAATTACTATGTTCTGGCCGAGTCTGAGAAAAGTCCTGTGATAATCGAGCACTTAAATTCGATAGGGGTGTAGTTCTATGTCAATAATTAATACCCAGAAACTGTGCAGATTCTATCAAACTTTATCAAGAAAAAGATTTCTGACATCTAGAGTCTCGGAAGAGTTTGTATATCTATTGAGGAGGCCAATTAAATTGCAAAGCTTGAGTAATTTCAAAGCGCTCCTTAACCATCAAACAACCATCATAAACAGAAAGAGAAACTTCAAATAGTAGTTGACGAAAGCGATGGCTAAATTTAGCTGTCTCATTCGACTTCTTAAGCTCGGTGTATGACTGCTAAGTCTAGCAGTAGGCAGGCATAGTTTACAACAGAGTTTGCTTTCTCAGGAAACTCAACCTCAAAGCGAAAGAACTTTTTGGTGGTGAAGAATAATGCAGTCTCTCATGATGCACTAATTCCAACGACTCAGCAAGTTTTAAACCTGAAGGAGTTAAACAGAAGAGATAACATTCAATATGGAACCATTATTCTTGGCCCAGTGATTCCATCAAATCAGTCTCAAAGCTCACCAAGTATGAATAAAAAGCAATCGTCTCATCTCTCATCAGGCTCGGTAACTTATTAGGGACAGAAAACTTAATCTCATAAGCAAAGTATAAGACCTTCCACTTCAGTCGCTACAAACAAGATCTCTCTACCTCTTGGCTTTTAGGGTTACTCTAGAACTCAGTCAAGGACAAATATAAGTGGAATAAATACTCAGAGTAATATGCAATCTTCGAATTTGAATCTCAACCAGTTTACTTTTCAAGGAGATAACTAACTCAAAGGTAGTGGCGGTGGAGATGGTACAACTCAGGAGAAGTAGGAGAAAAGAGGAATAAGCTTTAACTGGGCTTTAAACTAGCCGCAAAATATTTCTTCTTTAATTATAAATAAGGGAGCTAGAACTTTATTCTCTCAGTTTTAGACTCAAGGGATGAGAAGCACTGGGAACATTTTCTAAGAGAGCTAGAGATTTGCTTTTGACTGGAATGCAGAAAGTTCAGAGCACAAACCCTCTAACTGGGAAATTGATGGTAGCTTTTATTTCATTAAACTTCTTTTAGCTGCTTACAGGTAGACTTTGAGAACTGATCTATAGAGTGTTTGGAAGAACAAGAAAGAAATCAGAGAGACTCTCCATCCCACTCTAGAAAAAGATCACATGCCGAAGCAGCCAAATAATCCTCTCAAGATGATTATAGCGTCGCAAAGTTCATCATAATTAATGCGAGACAGTATCATGATAAAGACAACATAGCAACCCTTTAACAGAATGAAGGAATTCAAATAGATGCCACCAAGCAATTTTGAAGTCGTAAGTATCTCTTCCGTGTTTTTAAGTTTCTATTTAGCCCATTATCCGTAACTCCTCTCCTTACATCACTGAGGATCAAGTTAGACTTCAAGAAGAACATGCCAATAAGCAGAAGTGGACAATTCCTGGAAGGGAGTTTGCTGCATTTTTCGATAAAGCCACTCTCAATAATATGAAGTACATCTAAAACTATGTGACAAGGGACCCTTCTCAATCTCCTTTTCTCCACAAATTTAGAGAAGAAAACAAACGTAAGTGGATTAAAGGAGCTCTTAAATTCTGATTTCTATCTTTCAACTTATCCTATATGCTGTCTAATTGATTAAAAAAACTTGAATACAAAGTTAACTTATCTTTCTCTAATTCTCTATTCATTCGATGATCTCTTCCTCATCCTCATTTTCTTCGTCGCCTACTTCCTTGAGAAGAAGTTCTAATTGCTGCTCATCCCAAGAGAGCTTCTTGACCTCACCTTCTTTCTTTTCTTCTTCCTCTTTTTGGTCATCCTCTTAGTCTATTAAGTCATCAATATCGATATCATCCTCGTCTATACTGTCCAGACCCTGGAGAGGGAATCTCAAAATGGCAGCTACTCCTGAGAGATTGTTCAGCCCTATAGTAATCTTATACAATTTAAGGTCTTACTTTCACCAGAGGGATTCATGGAGCTGAATATCAAGTTCTTAATTCCAAACTTCTCAGCATCTAAAAGGATAAAATGTTAAATGCACTAGATAACTAACCTTCTACCATTTGCACATACTACCTACGAGTGGCTACATTCTTAGCTCTAAAGAGCTTATCTGAGATCAACAAAGTTTCAACTGCCTGCTCCTTGAGAGCATAGTCCACAGATTTGTAACCATAGCAACACTAATCAGGATTGATAGAGAGAATTTCGAAGAACTTGTCCAAGGTAATCGTCTCTGAGAATACACTCAAGTCAAACAATTAAAAAGACAATCATTAGCATTTATAAGAGTCATTGATCTTGTCTTGGACAGTTCTGCTGCTTATAACTTCTTAAAGGGAGTGCTTGAATCCACTTGAAGTATGGCAGAGAATGATTTTGTCTTGCACTTGTCTCAGGAAGGCATTTGAAGTGGGCTTTGATGCCTCCTGTTTGTAATATTCAAAGAAGCCTTCTCTAACGAAGCCAGGCGAGCCAATGACTACAGACTTCAGCTGCTTAGTACCTTGAACGAAGTGCTAGATGAAAGCTTGAAGAACCTACTCGAAGAATTTGTTCTTCTGCTTGTCATGCTGATTTGTAATGGCCTTCTTTTTCGAAATTCTCTTCTCTACCTTTGCCTTAAGCTTTGAAGTGTTTCTAGCTACCAAGAAATGAAGAGATAATAAACTATGTTAAGAACAGGTGAGCGATGCCTTCCTCCATTACGATAACACAGACATGCCCTTGATTTTGCAGTTCAACTGCGTCTTGAAGCTTTTTGTGGTGAATGATGTCGAAATTTTGCTTAATGAGGGTGAGAGTCTTTGGGGCTTGTATTTCAATGGACTGATACTGACCTAACTTCAGGTACTTATTTTCCGATGCATTGACTCCAGTGATTCTTATCACATCAGATTCAGGATCGAAATCAAAAGACTTAAGCTATCATAAGAAAGTGATAAGGTATTACCTCAACTCTAAGAAGGCAATCGAACTTCTTTTTAATGTTCTGCACTAATCCTGAGTAAGACTCCTTCTGAATCTTTCTGTGCCAATAATTAGCGAAGAGAGAAAAGTTTTTTACCTGTAGGCAGAACCTTTTACTAGATCGCCGATGTTCAAAAGGTTATAAAGGTTCCACGCGTCGTCTGTGTCTATTTCCAAGGCTAGTCTGACCTAAACCGTATTCAATTTTCTAAATTCACTTACAATCATGGTCTTGATTTTCCAGTTTATGCTTTTGCTGATTATTTTCATTTTTGCTTGTTCTGCGAAAAATATACTATAGTTGGAATTTTAATTAAAATCGGTGATTGGTTAAAATAATAAATGGAGAGTTGCAACTTCGTGGCAGTTAAAATCGTAGATTCAGCCCCGGATCTGCAGCTTTTTCGATAGATTATTAAAAAATAATATGAGTTTCATCTATAATCATCTCCACAGCACCTCTCAACAGCGAGATATGATGTGCGCATTCTTCTTCTTCCTCTTCATCATTTCCATTAAAACTTGTGTCGCTTACAACTCTTGACTGAGCGCTCCCACACAAAAGTTGCAAGGATGAAAAGTTCTTAGAATTTTATGCTGAATCGAATGATGTAATAATTATTCAAATTTGACACACTTCAACAGTCACTCATTTATTCCATTTTAATTTAATATCTAATTTAATTCTCTTTTTTATTTAATTCTATGCTATAATTATAGGTGATAATTGCTTCCTGAGAATTTATAATTACTTCACTCCACACACACAAACACAACATTAGAATTTAATCTTCAATGTCATTCATAAAATCAACTGTAAATAATTTAAAAGGTTATAAATAGATTTGTAGTGAGTGATCTATGTTTATAGTATTTCAAAAGTAGGCATAGTGATCTTCTATTCTCTCAATGAAATCCTCTAGTCCTTCTATATATTCCATGCCTCCTGGGCAGTTAATGCAAATCTCACTTATCATAAATAGCACAGCATCGCTCCCCACTCCCTCTATATACTCAGCTATATCTTCATCTGTCAGATTAGCGTCAAAACTTGACTCAAACTTGTGCTGGATCAATTCCAAGTTAGAAAGCACATAGAATACATAAGGACCCAAGTATGGTTTTATCTTTAGGCGAGGCTCAACCTAAGCCATAAGAAAGGGATCTTTGCGAGTTAGTAAGTACCCTATTAGACTTTGTCGGTCCTAGTAGGAATGATAGTTGAAAAGGACATGAGTTCGTGGATGTATTGCAAAATAATTTATGTACGAACACCATAAGAAATATTTCAAGAAATATAATAAGTTTTCTATAAAAAAAAAACTTATTTGAATTAATTTAAAATCCATGATAGTAAGAAATACTCAATCAGGGTTGGATTTTGAGAATCAAGAACTTCATCAAAGAGATATTTTAAGTGCTCTGCTCGCCAAAGAGAGTGCAACTGCTCGTATAGGTATTGGAAAAGCTCAAAGTACTCGTTTATAATTGAATAGGAGAGTGGAAACAGCTAGTTCCTGAGAGAGCAGACATCTGATTCATCATAAGAGCCTGGCTTTACACAAGAGTAATGAAAGTTGATGTCAGTTTTTTTAACATGCGGAGAAATAAATGTAGTTCAATTCAACACAAGAGCGAGAGCCACAAATTATTGCATTAATTTATCTATTAACTTGCTTGATTGAGCTGTTCTTATCTCACAGTCTGGGAAATCATGTCGACAGGAGATTTATAAGTAATTCTAAGATCGTGCTTCCCATTATAGAATTTACCAGAAAATCTCTCAATCTCCTTAATTTGATGTTTGAAGAAAAGATCTTCAAGTAAATACTTCAAGCATTTAATTTTTTCTTGATCAACTCTAATATATTCATAGATTTGAGTTGTGAGTTCTCTGTGCTTGGATTTCTAGGAATCAAGGTCAATTCGAATCACGATTTAGTCCAAAAGCCTTTCAATTATGTCGTGCAATCCGATTGCTCTTGCTCTCAATAAGTAATTATCTCATGTTTCCCATTAAATCCTCTCTATTTCTTTGAGGCTATGGGAGACATTAATATCCTAAAAAATCTGTAGCAATAAGTCCATGCGAGATTGAAGTCTTCGAAATTTTTGTTCATTATTGCTAACTGTAAATTAAAACCTTTTCCTTTGTTATTGAAGCTCCCATCCATATTTTCTATTTCGTGCTTACCTGGATTTAGATCAAAATTAATTACTTAAACCTCTCTCTGCTTTTGAGTGAAGAAAGCCCAATTTAAAGGATTCCAGAGCTTGGTATTGAACTACTTATCTATAGACTTTATATAAGCATTAGGATTATTAGCAGAAATTTCCAGCTGCACAGTTATTTTTACATACTCGTCATAGCCTCTTACATGCGCAACATCAACCATCAAGAAATTTTGAAGAATATGCTGAGCAATAGCTATCTAGTCCTCTTTCACACAAAGCATAAGATCAGTTTACTTTGCAGTTTGTAGGTTGATTATTCTATCGCACAAAAAAAGATATAATGAATCTCTTCCTCTTCTCGTCAGTCACTTCTCTCATTTTCCTCTTCTTAGGGAGAATAATCTCCTTTGAAGGGTCTCTTCTAGGAAGAGGTCTTTATTGAGCATCATTTCTTTGAGCAAGACTTTTTAAGTCCTTTAATTTTAAATTGTATGAGATTATACGTTCATCCTTTCCGAGGCTTGAATAAGCGTATATGACAAGTTCCTTTGATATCATTTTGAGCTTTATAGTTTGAGTTCTAATTCTAGCCTGCTAAATTGCTGAAAGGGTGTTGATAGTCATTATTTGCAGGCTCATCGTCTGCAGCTATTCTAACTCCTTTCTTCTTTTTCTTTGTAAGTTGCAGGTTCTCTCCTTCCGTTTTATGCTGCTTGCTAATTCATTTGCTAGTTTCATTGCTAATCTGAACCACTACACGAATTGGGATTATAATAATGGAATTTACTTGTTGGGGTTTTGGGAAGAGGAGTTCATTATTTTAGGGATAATTATCAAAAGACTTTTAGTTGGACTTTGGGCTTATCATTTGATTTTGACTTGGAGGGATCATCATGGTCAGAGCCCATGACCTTTTTAAAGAGTTTCTTGAACATTATTTATAAATTGATTACCCTAATTTAGAATTCTATAATCCCTATCACTAATCTAAATATGAATCAGTTTTTGTGACAAAGAATTCAACACAACTGAAAATAGAATTTTATTGCATAAGCTAGTGGATTGAGCAAAAAATGATGATAAAGTAAAATTAAAGCTCTTCCAAGTTATAGGCATCATCAACTAGAAACAAATAAGTAAATTTCTATTATATCTTGCTCTCAGATAGGAGAATTATCTCATTTATAAATTTATTGGCGTTTGAGGCATCCATAATAGGATTTAGTACACACTTTCAAGGATAAGAAATCTTTGGATTCCCTGATCCCACTCGCACTCTATCATATTTCGAAATGCAAAGAACACATGCCACCCTGATAAAAATCTGAAGAATAAATCTAAGAGACTCTATAAATTTCTGGATTAAGATCTAGACAATGGGTAAGATGAAGAGGCATATTTTCAAAGAAGAATTTCAAGTATTACTGCTTTTGCAAAGACTTTAATCTTCAATTGATGATTCTTGAAGTCATTTCTACGAATCTCTTTACTACGGGATAATAATTTATTGTATCTTCTTAGGTTGGTTTGGATTATCTTTCTTCTTCTTTCTTTCTCTCTCCTTATCTGAAAATTTACAATTTAGAGCAAGACTTTGGCCTTATAGTTGATATTATGAAATTTCATGTTAAGAGGCTTGCAGCGCGGCTTAAGAGTAAATTTAAGAGAGAGGGAGTTGATCATTTTGAGCTATTCACTCATCATTTATTTATATATTCATTATTTTAAAAGAGGTAACTTTCTCAGCCAAAGTGGGGTTGAACTTTGTAGGCGTACCTGGTTGAGAATTCCTGCCAAAGGGAGAATCTTATCCCCCAGGTGACTTCTTCCTTTTCTTTTCCAGCTTTTCAAAAGAACTTAAATACTCTATATATCTTGACTTTGGGTCTGATCCAAACTTAACAGTACCATGGTTTGCGGGCAAGTGACTGCCTGACTTGGAGCTTCATCAAATAATTAAGTGAACTAATTAATTTTACTCGAAAAGGAAATAAATTTAAAGTACTCTTAAATCTTAAGTAGCTATTCCTAAACTTCTTATTCTTCAAGCAGCTAATTTCTTCATCATCTATTGCTAATAAATTCTCTAAAGTAATGATGTTGGATAGTTTTAAACTTATCAATAAGTGAACTTCTCAAATGTTATTTCTCCTTCTAAGTTTTCCTCCAATTGTTTGATGATCTCTCGAGTAGCTTCAGTTGTCAAAGGCTTCCCAAAGCTTAGCACCTCTTGAATTTCTTCAGTGCTGATTAACCCACTCCCATCCTTGTCAAACATCTTGAAGGCTGCTGCCAGTTTCTCAGTTGTCAAAAGCTGCTTCTCATTCATAGTAGCAATCACAAATTCAGAGTAGTCAAATAACAAGACTTAATCAATATACTACTAAGTCGATGAAGTTATTCTTGTTCATGTCAACACAGTCAAAAATTTTGTCCACGTCCTCGTTGTTCAAATTCTTGCCAAAGAAGCGTTCATAGCCAGCCATAATCTCACTCTTAGAGAGTTTCCCATCCCCGTCTTTATCTATTGCTTTGAATATCTTAGAGAGTGGTTCTTTCTCTGATTTGCTTAGCAGTTGAGTTACAATGTAAGTGTAAGTTGCCTGCTTTAGCTTTTGATCTGCTCTGAAAGTTTTCAAGTTGGCCAAAGCCCCTTGAGCCAAGGTCTGATCTATGATGTCTGGATTCAGATCTAGGTTAACTACAATCCAATCGTGTTGGAGAGCTTACTAAGCTGTCATTCTTTTCTCAGGGTCATACTGTAAAAGCTTAGTGATGAAGTCTTTGGCCAGTTCTGAGACGTGAGTGAAGAGTGGTTCATGGAAAGTAAACTTGCCAATTTTGACCTTCTTCATGATCTCTTGATCTGAGATACCGTTGAAGGGGGGAATTCCACATAGCAGGATGTATGCTAGACCCCACATGACCACAAATCGCACATGTGGTTGTATCGCTTGTTGAGCACTTCAGGAGCTATGTAGTAGGGAGTTCCCACTTTCTAATCCAGGTAACGCTAAGGTCTGCCTTCTTTCTCTTGCTTTAATTTGATGGCAGTGCCAAAGTCTATTATCTTAATTTGGTCATAGTCTTTGTTCGCCTCAAGAAGTATATTTTCTGGCTTTAAATCAATGAAGCAACTTAATGATTAAATCCCTGTGAACTATGTTCTTTTAGTGACAGTAGTTGACCACCATCAGTATGGTGTGCATGAGCAGAGCTGCATCTTTCTCAGTCAATTTCCTTCGTTGGGAAAGCTCATCAAAGAGCTCTCCTCCTTTGCAAATTTCTGTGACCAGATAGTAGCGCTTCTCATCTTGGAAGAATTCGTACATCTTTATAATGTTCGGATGGTCCTAAAATGCAAGCCATTTAAACAACACCAACACCGTTTATTTCAGATGCTTGATAGAGTGTTAAATTTTATAAACCTTGAAAGTAAGTATCTACTTACAAGTTCTCTTAGGATGCTGATTTCATGTCTTAGCATTTTCTCTTCTTCCAGATCCATTTGTGATTTTTTGAGGACTTTGACTGCCCTTTGTGCTCCTGTTTCTCTGTGAACACACATCCTCCCCTTCTCCAAAAGGCGCCTAAATATTCTTAAGTAAAAAGCTTAAATTTCTAAGAACATCATAGTGGACCTCTTTATAGGATGGTGCTTAAGTACTTACCAGAGCCAAGTTGCTTGCCAATCCTGTAGCACTCTTTAAAGCTAATCTGATTCTCTGTGATGAAATTTGCCGTGTGCATTATTCCAAATTTATCATACGAATTCCTTAAAAACAATCAATCGCTTATACTCTCATTTAACATTGAAGATAGATGTTGGGGATGAGTATGTTGAAAATGTGAGGAGCATTTCAATATTCTAGAACATTTAAGAAAGAACAAGGAATGAGGTAAGTGCGTGCGTTAATCTAATATGAAATCCTTAATAACTGTTAAACTATCACAGTGGTGGTGGTTCAGATACAACATTAAATCTTTTGTAGATTACGAACATTGCAACGGAAATTCAAGAACTTCAAATGGATTTATGAAGACTAGAGAAGTAAGCTCCTTATTAGCAGAGGGAGGGAGAAGGGAATAGAAAGATAATGAATGAAAACAGATGGGTGACGATGAATTAGAGAACACTTCATTTATACACTTTATATAAATCAATTGATAATTTAACTTTCATTAGATAGGGAAAGAAGATTATGAAACTAATATTTTGCTAGATAAAAAGTAAACTGCTGATTTTTCTGCAATGTATTTAAGCAATAATAAGGGATATAGACCTATAATAAACACGATTGTGCTGCCACCACTTCAATATTACTGCACACCCTCCTGCTTCAGTTAAAATATAAAAACTCATAATTATTGCTTCCTGATGAGGATTGGAGGTTGACGAGGTGCTCAGAGGTCGTCAATCTGACCACCCTCCTCCTCTTTCCAGAGGGTGAGGTTCTCCTTCAGAAGCTTCAATGATGCTCTTGGCGTCTCTGAAGTCCTCCTCGCTGATCTCATCGATCTTGTCGAGGGCCAACTGCAGGGCCTGCTCAGCCAACTCGCAGGCACGTCCCTGGTTCTTCATTACTTCGTAGTAGAAGACGGAGAAGTTGAGGGCGAGACCTAGCTTGATGGGGTTGCAAGGAGGTAGGGTGATACCGTTAGCCTCCTCGTAGGCCTTGAGGGCCTCGGTCTTGACCTGCTCGAGCTTGGCATCTTGGGCAGTCTCAGCGATGTAGCGGTAGTAGTCACCGACCATCTTCACGAAGAAGGCACGTGCCTCGTCTTCAGAAGACTTGCTGAGCACCTTGGACTTGACAATATCGATAATATTCTCGCAATCTGCATAGAGCTGGCTCTCAATCTTCTTCTTGTACACGCCGAGGGCGTCAGTGTGCTTGGCGTACTTGGGGTTCTGCTCAATAGCTGTGATGGTCCTCCATGCGGTTCTCTTGCTGCTGATGAGGTTCTTGAAGGCGACTGAGAGAAGGTTGCGCTCGTCGACGGTAAGGTTGGCTCCCTTGGAGTCAAGCACGGGCTTGAGGAAGTTGACCATGTCCTCAAACTTCTCAGCCTGTTCGGCCACTCTTGCCAAAAAGATATGCTCTTCGTCAGACATTTACGATAGTGATGGTGGGTTTGAATTTAAATTAATAATTATAAAGCCTGTCTCGCTTGGGCAATAAATACCATCGCACTTGCACCAACGCTCTCGATTATTCCTTACTACTCTCTTTTACACGCAAGTGATTTCATGGAATTTATATTGTAGAGGAGGGTGAATAAATTATTATAGAAAGTAATCAAAATGTGGGGCGTGAATAGGTGGGTAGAGAGTTTAAAAAAGTTGATGATTAATTTTTATTTTTGTCATTAGAAGCAGCCTGTTATAATTATATAAACATCTATCAATTTAGCATCAAGTAAACTTTTTACTACAGTTGCTAATAAATTCGCTTCTATATTATAGACTTTAATTTTGCAAATGCAGTATAGAAAATAGTCGGCACAGTCAAGCGGCCTTGACCCTAATATATCTAATACCCTATAAGCATACGTTCTTGAGTCTGAATCTTACCACATCCTTCAAGATTCAATTAACAAAGGATTTGTAAAAAATAAAAGTTATTTTAAGATTAAAGCTACCTGAATGAAACCAAGAGGCTCTCATAAAGTCAATTACAAATTACATTAAAAATGTTTTATTGTTTGCATGAAATAAGTGAGCAGATTAGTGCGCAATAGACATCTTATCTTAGAGAATAAGACAAATAGGCTCAATAGGTCACTTGCTCTGACCTTGCCACAAAGCTAGTTCATGCACCACAATTAACCAGAGTAGCATCACATCACATACACATCATTTCACTTCTATCTTTATTTTGAGAGTAAGTGAGGAGTTGAACACTTACAGATCAGGCAACTCAGGCTTTGACGAACTCAGCAAGCAGCTGCTAGAAGGCCTGCAGCTAGAAATCTAAGCAGCAAAACTAGGTCAGAGTTCATCAGAGGAGGTGGCTCAGGTGAACGTTAGCGAGTCCACTCCTCCATTTAATTTGGTTTCAAATTAAAAAGCTAACAGACACATACCTCTATCAAAATAGCTGCCACTCGATCCAGTAAATAATCCAACTATTGCTTCTCAACTTAAATCCAAGGAAAACCAAACGATATAAGAAAATGCTTTCATAGTTAAGCAAGAGTCAATTTAATTTAAATGGTTTAGAGTTTTTACTTAATATAGTCGAGAAAGCTAAACTTAATGTTCAAAGAAGCTGCATCGATATCAGGGCCACCATTATCTCTTCCCTTAATGAGTGAGTATCTATTTTGATTTATATCAATTCTTGCCTTTAAATAATCTTGCTTCGAATCGACCTTTGGCAGATAGCACCAATTCCTATAACTCCTCAGGCAATTCTTAAAGCAATCCTTCCCACTCGGCCTCTCTAGTCCCCCAACTCTAGTGCCCCTCATCTAGTTACCTCAACAACATCTGCACATCTGAGGTAAATCTGAATTCGCAAAGACTCAATCCTAATTCAAATCCCCTACTGACCACTGACAGCAATCTCACACCAAGAAATCCCTACAAGGAAGAGGCTTCTTCTTCATCTTTAAGAGAAAAGGCTTATCCTGAAAATTTAAGCTCCAGAAATGAAAATTAGCTCAGTTCAGAGTCTCCGAGGATACCCAGTTTGGAGTTTAGGTCTCCTTCGAATCGGGAGATCAAAGATATGGAAAAGAAAAGACGCTCAAGTTCTAATCGTTACTCCTCTCAAAGGCAGCTAAACCAAGATAAACATCTACATTATATCGTAGTTTTACTTGAAAGAAGACTTCGAAGATTATACGGCTTAGGTTAAGGCTAAGCAATTGAAGCTTAGTGTCATATCAAATGATTCAACATAAGCAAAGTAGTTAGAAGAATATAGACTTACTGAGTATTCTCCGAACCAACCAGGTAGGGAAAATCTTGTTCCTAGATAATATAGAAACTGTAATCCCTTATCAACTGAGGAGAGTGAGGAGATGAGAGAATATCTAAAGCCGTCACCCCCACCAATTTAGTAGAAACAAACTGAGTCATTCCTTAATCGCAAGGAAGCAGTATTTTAGGAGTATCAGTAACTTGTAAAGGCTCAAAACTCTCGTTAGCCTAGTGGCTCTCAGCCTTTGAGTGGAAAAGAATTCTAGTCTCGCGATTACAAAAGCTCTTTTAATTAGAGATATTCAGACAGAGAGTCTATAGATGACTATGATAGCTCCACACTCAGAATGATATAAGCTTAAGCTAAAAGCGCTATAAAATGCGACAATTCAGGTTTGGGATAGTAGTATATAGAAACTAATGAAAGCATCCAACACGAAAGATAACGAGTGGATACTTCAAGTTTATTAGAAGCTACTCAGAGAGCTTCTATTCTGAGCTAGACTCCGACATAGGTGAACGATACTCTTAATTCTTCAAGCTAATAGAAAGGCAAGGTCTCTTCAAATAGGAAATTCGTAATCTCTTACGCTAAAGCAAAGCAATCAAATAAGCAAGAAAGCTAGTAATAAACTCTTAGCTCGAAGTAGAGCAGTGCTAAAGAGAAGGATTGTCAATATAATTTGCAAATATAACTGCATATTATATTTAAAGGAGGGCTCTAATTAGAAATTTGGAGAGTAGAAACAAGGAGGAATAGATAATAAGCCTGAGGTTACTCCTTTCTTCTCGCAACATGAAAGCGAAACAAGAAAGATAGAAGCCTAATTTGAGAATCTATTTGCTAAATTGGATTTAAACCCTGGCCTGAACTTTAACTGCTTTTAGAAATTAGACTCCAACAAATCTTCTATGATGAATCTCCTGAATGGATCCTCGTTTCTTCCTTTGACAGGGAATAGTAGCAATTTCTCCACATTCCTTCAGCTATAGCAACAAGTTAAGCTTAACCCTCAGAACTCTCATAATTAAAATGGCTATATAAATGAAAGTTAGGAGCAGTAAGAGTCTCATCCTTTCTCAAAGATGAGCACCTTTAATTAGAACTCTGTACTTCCCGCAAAGCCAGAGCACTAAGCGGATGAGATATTTATGAATCAAGAGAACGGGAGACACTATGTGACGTTTAATAATTTCGTTAACTCTTAACAGGCAACAAGATAGAACTCTCAAAAGGCGTCTATGACTTTCTCTGGGCCTAGTGAATCCTATCAAGATTAAGTGAGCAGAGTTCTCAAAGCAGTGGTAACCAACATCGATCTGATACCAGAAGACCAATCTCAAAAAGCTTAAGAAGTTGTCCTAGAGATCAATCGTTGCATCTAAAAAGGAAATTAAATCCCAGAGAAACTAGCAGCTATTATATTGATGAAGAATGATTGCCAATTTCTCTTTTTATAGCTTAGCTTTATACATTTCATTCCAAAATAGATAGTAAAATCGTGGGCAATCTTCAAATGGATGAAGAGAACGAGAGATTCTTACAATAAGCTAATGTGTTTTCAAATCCTAAGTAAGACTTTAAGAATTTAGATACCAAAATAATCTCAAGTAAAAATGATAATAAGATAATAAAGTAGCAAGATAGAGTAAGACAAGACTAAAACATCCCAGAAGTACTCAAACCATTTGCAACCAATAATCAGATTCTCAAAGACTATGAATTCTTCTCTTCAGAAATAAATGACTCAAACAAATAATCATGAACACACTCTTTTTAATTTTTAAATTATTGACTTGATCTAAAGACTATCAGCAAAGCAGCTTCAAACTATAGAGAATTCATCATCAAAGCTAGAATAATCAGTGGCATAGTCAGTTTTGTTAATTTGCGCTTCTTCTGAAGGTAGTTTGGTTAAGCTATCTGCAGACAGAAAACAGTTAGCCGATCGTAGTTGGGAAAATTGTGCTAAAGGATACTTCTCACAAAGACTTAGTGGCAAACTACTTCAGTGGATCAAGGGAATTAAGCAAGCCATAGAGAAGGAAGGTATTGAAGCCAGATGGATTAAATCTATCAAACTAAACACTTTAAAAGAGTTCGATAGCATACTCTCTCAGCAGTAACTATCTAATCCTTCTTCTTCTGAAGATTATTTTTCCATTTTCATATACTCAAGTCTTTATAATAATAAGTTAAGTGAATAAACATATTTGAATTAGCTTAGTTAAAACTTGTTCAGATTTTAAACATTCAAGTAGAGAGCGAACCCGTACAAAATCATTTTTCAAATTCATAACTTCATAACAATTTAGAGTCTTCTCTAAGCAACTTAAAACCAAACAAAATTCCCAAAGTTTCCAACTTTTAAAGTAGATTTTAATTTTACAAAACCTAATATCCTAAAACTATGATTTCAGAAAACGTCATTAACAAAAACGAAGGAGTCATCTTTGAAAATTCTCACGAATCAGATAGCAAGAGCGACTTTTCCACAACCTCAAACTCAAGCCATCAAGCAAAGGTTATTGAAAGCGAACCTAAAGTAAAAGCGCCAGCATCTCCTAAGAGAATATAGGATTCACAAATTTAGCAAGAGTAATTGTAGAAGGAAGAGATTGAGAAGTTAAGCCCATAAACAAATGAGAAAAGCATTCACTCCTATTCTAATGAGGAAAGCAGAGAGAAAGAGCAAAGGAATGATAGTAGCAGAATTACTACTAAGGATATTATATCTGCTTCATAAGAATATTCTGATAAGAAGGTAGAGGATCCAGATAATATTTAGATCAATCCTATCTAGGAAGGAAATGATGAAATTGTGGATGATAAAAAGTTTTATCAAGAGATGAAAGATAGAAAGAAAAAGGCAATTGCTGATTGGAGGAATCCTAATCGAAGCACATCGTTTTATTTGGACTTCTCAGGAAGCTCGAATCTTAGCTCATCAACCTAAAAGACTTCAACAAATACTCACCCGCATTTTATTAAAGAGGAAGTCGAGGACGTGATTTTTACTTCACCAATTAGCTCGCAAGGAGAAATAGCTAAGTCCGAAAAAGTTAATAACAAAGTCTCAAAGGATAAAGAAAGGTAAGGCGATCGTAACGAAAGGGAGTATAATAACAAACATTATTTTAATAGCGGTAAGAATTAGAGACATAGCAAAATTAGGTAACCCTCTAGATACAAAGGTGGATACTAAAAGTAATAGAGCAAGTTTCAACCTCCATATAGATAAAATTAAGTATTCGACAATTACAGGCCTGATACAAGATACTACAAACAAGACAATTTCCCAGTTTATCAGCCAAAACTGTACGCTTAGCCATAGCCCCAAATCTAGTAAAATAGTAAATCCCCTTCATCAAAGTAAAAAATATACTCCTAGTCTCTAACTGAGTGTTTAACTAAATAGACCAACTTCAATTTGAAGCTTTTCCTATTGAGGGCTGATGGAATATCAGGCAAGATTGCAGCGACCTATGATATCTTAGAAAAGCAGCAGCCTGATGTGCTAGTGATCACTGATATATAGTACTCTCAGTAGCAAGATTTGCAATTTATAGGCTATCAAGCTTACCGAACTACAAGCTCCAAGATGAGTGGACTTATCATTTTGGTGAGATATGGATTCAAATCTTAAATCGTGGAGATGTTTAATGACTCTTCGCTTACTGTAGAAATAAGTTTGGAGAACAAAAGTCTCGGTTTAAACAATATCAATAACTAGGGCAAAGAGGGCTAAACCTGCTAAAAGCTGCACATTATTGGAGTCAATCTCAACATTGATGAGGAGTGGAAAAGTGTGAAGAATTTTACTAAGAACCTTATGGACATCTACATAAATCCTCATGTTGTTGTCTGCGGCAACTTCAATAAATACTTCCATTAAATGACTCGACTCTAAAAGAGATTTAACTTTTAGCTTTCAGACTATCTAATAACCGAGGATCAAGGGAGAGTGGATTTTAAGAATGAGATGAACAGTGTATTCACAAATGCTTAGTTTATTGATAGTAAAAGAGATACCACTTGCATGTTGAACAAGGAGCTTTTCAAATTCAACCTCTCTATTGATCTAAACCTTCCCCAGAAATATATCGGAGGAAGAGAGTTTCATTAGAAGAAGAATGTCTCTAACTTTGTACTGAAATTGAAAAATCTAGAGCTAACTAAGGATAACACAGATTTGATTGCTCAAAATGTTCCAAAAACTATCGCCTTCACATAAATTTTCAGACCTGCTCACATGTTTAACACCCCTTATCAGAGAGAGTGGTTCTAAAAGAGGTCTCAATTTAAGGAGAATATTTGGGTACTCAAATTCACTAAGCTTGATAAGATCCTGAAGTTTAAAACTATCGAAGTCAACAAGTTCTACAATAAAATATAGAAATGCATTAAGCATGCCACTTTTTGCGAGAATGCTATAGGCACTCCTGATGGAAGAGGAATGGAGGCATTTGCATCTTACTACAGCGAGAAGTTTAGAGACTACTCGTTGGATATTCCTAAGACTACAGAGAATAAGGTATTTCCAGATCAGATTCTTTATGAGTACATCACAAAGGGAATAAAGATATTTAAGGTAGGTTAGGGACTCTCAAGAGATCTTATTCCAGATGATTGCTTCAGTAAGAATGAGTTACTTGAGAAAATTTATTACGAGAGAGATTTGATCTTTAACTACTCTGAAAGGCCAAAAATCTGTGAGAGAGCAAAGGCACTTTTGATTTCAACTAAGCACAAAAAGATTGTATCTCCAGAGGATACTTAGCTCGTAATAATTCAACCAATGGTCATGCGTGTATTAGATAGTGTTTGCTATGTCATGACTAAAGATTTGCTTTGGGATTAAATTGGTGACTACTAAAAAGGATTTAGAGGAGGTTCATCCTCATTTGAAACTGTAATGAAGATTCATTAAGACATCCAGAACACTCTTATCAATCCATAAGTGAGAGAGGAGTATTACCTCTTCATTAAATTTGAAAAGCCTTTTGATTCAGCCTACAGAACCAAGCTTTTTGAAATCCTCTTGGAAAGAATCTAGAATCAAGCCATGATAAATATCCTCAAGAAACTTCTGTTACCTTAGCAGATTGAGCTAGATGATGGAATTTACTTTGTTCAAGAAAAAGGAGTGACTAATGGATTATCAGTCGGCCCTCTCCTCTTTGCAACTTATATGGATTATCTTCTGAAGGAGAAAAATCTTCATCATTTCAACATGCAAGCCTTTGGATATCAGCTATTCTTCACCTTAAACTCTATTGACTAAATTCAGTAAGTTATCGTCTTACTCAAACAGTTGAATCCCTACCTGATTCTAGACTGCGCAAAGTCAGGCATCATCTAAACTAAAGGCTCCTAACTCTCAGCTGGGATTGAAATTGAGGGAATTTTTGTCACTAATGCTTATAAATTCCAAGGTGCTTTCATTAGTCCCTTCAAATACCTTATGATGGAGAAGTCTATGGAAAAAATAAATCAGTATCAGTTCAAGCTTTGCAAATAGATCAGGAAGATTTAAGAAGCTGAGCTCTTTCCAATTGTTTAGGCATTTTTGCTTGGGTGTATTTTAATAAAGCTACTTCCTCTTTATATGAGTGGAGTCATTAAGCAAGATCAAATTAAGCATGTCTATAAGGAAAGCCTGAAGAAAGCTTTCGCTCAGTTAAAAATGAAAGATGATGGTCTCAGGATGGAGAATAATTCAGTACAGAAGTTCGAAAATCTCATGAAGTTCTTTACTCCTAGAAGGATTTTCTAAACTCTCAATGATGATAACGAAGTGAGAAGCATTCTCTTTATAATAGGTCAAATGGGAGTAAGAGAGAGAGTGAGTGAAAGTCATGCAAGACTCATTAACTTACAGTCTTAAGTTTGGATTATAAACGGAGAGTGCTGCAGATGCTTGCTTCACAATGAACCTCTAGGTTTGAGTCACTTGTGTGACATGGGCCTAATTAATTGCAAGATCCCCATCAACATGCGCGAAGTTTTCGATTTGAATGAAATCCAGGCTGAATTAACAGCAGACAGGATCTACTCTAGACTTAGAGATATCAACAGGTTCCATCTTTTTAGAGCCAACAACTTCTAAGAGGATTTATTCAAGCTTATTTTTGAAGCCATTACTGCCATAAATCAAAAGGAGGTAAGAGAGCGCAAAAGATACAACTTGGACTCCATTCATAATAAGGGAGAAGCTTTAAAAGCCACTTTCAACTAAACTTTGAAGGCTTATAATCAGGAGCAGGATCTAAGTGGAAAGCAGTTGGATTACACGAATTTCAGTAATGCAACTTACTATAGGCCCAGATACTACAACTCAAATAATGAAGTGCCAAAAAGGCTTAAACAAGAAGAGAGTATGAGAGAGAAAGAAACTGCTACAATAAATTTACCAAAGCCGTTAATCAATACAAGGGAGAACCCTACTACAAAACTACAAACAATTATAATAACAATAACCACCAACAGCAACAATAATACAACAACCAGAGATATGAAAACTTAGCCCTAATATAACTAGGAGCAAAACTTTAAACATTCAAACTAGAATTTACCTTGGAATCATGTAACAAACACAAATCCTCACTATGAAAAGCAAACTTAGAAAATTAATCAAGTTCCTGCTTAAGCTGCTAGTAGAGTTTAGATTGAATGCGGCCACAAGTAGCTATAGCAGTAAGAGCATCTTCATCATTAATGCGGAGGTTGCAATAACAACCAAAGAATGAATAGATGTTAGTGTGAATCTAACAGCTGCCACTCAAACCAAATGAATGAAATATCTACTTTGCTTTTGCAGCAGCTTATCAAGCAAGTCAATCAATAAACCTTAGCTGCAACTTTTCAGCCTTAGATAGCACCTACTAATCCTTGCTTCGCCCTTCCCTAAGCCGATCCTTAGATACCTATCAATTTCGTACCTCAAATAGAGTAGCAGAAATTCAATCCACAGACTGTGAAGGAGTTCAGACCTTCAAGAATGAATAAGCAAGCACCTCACAACAAGCAATCCATGTTTCAAGTATTTTAGAGCAGTGAATCCTCTTCTAGCAACACCGAAGAAAAAATCAAGACTCACACTGAGAATGTGGAAAACCAGAAAAATGATGGATTGAGTAGTTTTATTGATTAGATTAATAAAACTGTCTCATAGTACCCCAATTAAAAAGATTTTCATGGCAAACTAGAACTCACCAAATAGCAGTTCAATAACTAGGTTCCTCAATAATAGACCTACCCCTATTCAACCCCCCTTCCTAATAGCTTCCCACTCTTATTCCACCCTAAGCTTATGGCATTCCTCCTCAGATTCCTCAAGCATTTATGATTCCTCAATTCACAATGAATTTTGCAGGGTAATAGCCAGCACTCCAGCCTTCTCAGTTCTTCTAAAGCTGGGCCTTCGCCAAGCCAGTGGATGAAACAATCAAGCTTCTTCAGCAGCAACAGTAACAAATGCAATTTTAAAATTAAGATGTCTAGAAGGCATTGAGTTGTGTGAAAACAACAGCAGCTCAAGCACAAATCCCACCAGTGGCTCAAAGAATGGCCAAAGTCACTGAAAAGAACGAGAGCACTGAGAGTGATGACAGCTACTAGGAATTCTTCACGAGTTAGTATGAGTGATTCCTAAGACGAACAGGGAATGCAGGAGTATAGTTTGCATAATAATTATTTATTTCATATATAAAAATGAGCTTATAATTAGCATATTTTAATTTTTAAAAAGTTTTTATCTAAACTTCTTTAAACAAATTTAAATCATTAATTTCTTGTTCTGAAGATCAAAATGTGATGATTAGTCCAAGGGGTTCATTTATTAAGATTGAGGGACTGTCTTAAGTTGGACTTGATCTTTATAAATTCCTGCGAGCAGCTGTAAATTACTACGAGTTCATTTCCAATTTTTATCCAAAGAATTAGGGCAAGAGATTTACAAATGGGGGAGATAGCAAATAATAAGATAATAAGAATATGGGTAGAAGTTCAATGACAAGAAAGGAAAGACCTGATTCCTCTTCTATCAGACCAGTAAAAAGAAATAGCATAGTGTAATCCCCTTCAAGTGGAGTTATGAAAATGTTTTCTCCATAGAAGGATAAACTTTCCACAATTGCTGAATCAAATTATTCTTCCACTTGCAATATTTGAAGATAAAATGGTTAAGAGTTACTTAAAACTCTATTATATTAGGTATAATTAATTATAAGGATTATATATAATTTTTGCAATACTGGATTACTCTCTTCAAGATCGTAAAAGGGCTTACAAAATATCTCTGTGCACCACACTCCAGTTTCCAATATTCATACCTAGAGATAATCTAACCAACCTTAACATTTTTAGAAGTACAATCAGTAATCTGCATCTTCAAATAATTTATTAGACTGTATAGATATTAAATTAATTTGGCTCGACCTAAATCACAAGGACCGAAAGAGAGAGTAGTAGTTGAGAGAAGTGGCTTTAAAAATACTATGAACAAGTCCTCGTCAGCCTTAAACCTCGACTAAAGTGCCCACATATAAAAGTAGCCAAGGAATATCTCACTAAGCAACTCTAAGCCAAGATAAAGTTCAATCCAAAGTGATAAATCTAAAGTGAAACTCCAAATGCCAGAGAGGAGATACAATGTATAGAAGTTTGAGCTGAATTAGAGGATCTATGAGGAAAATCTGAAATTCGAAAAAGAGGCAAGATCGAAGAGAGATATTATCCAGAGGTCGCATTATATGGTCACTCATCCAAAAAATATGTTCCTTATTTCTTATGCACTCAAATCAAAGGTAAGGAGAAAGCAATTAGAGCTTAATTTGAAAGAGATCAAAGGTAGTAAACTAAAACCAATGTTCATATCGAACAAGTTGAATACATCAATTAAGTATAAAAGTTTTTGGAGTATATAAATATATTATTTTAATTACCAGCATGATATTAGAGTCTTGCTTTAGTAATTCCTAGCTAAGAGGCTCAAAGAAGAAAGAACATATCTTAATTAAATGAATAAACAGAGTGCGGATGATGCTAGGACTTTAAGAATTTTGAATAGTGCATAGGAGAGACTAAAACTATTGGATGAGTTTAAAAAGACACTTGAAAATTCGGAATGGAATCAAATGAATTAGAAGTTCAGAGAATAGTTATAAGACAATCAAAAACATCAAGACTTTTTGGAGAGTATAGAATGCGAGAGACTCTACAAGCAGCAAGTATATGAGCTTACAAAAGTCCAAGAGCAAAAAGATAGAATGCATGAAAAGAGAACTCAATTATATTATGAGGAGATGAAACTACTAAAAGAGAAAGAAGAAGCTCTGAGAGCACTTGAAGTAATGGCTAGATTTGCAAAATGATATGAAACAAATTTATTGTAAATGTTGATTAGTTATTTTTGAAGTTTGAATATTTTCACAGAGACTGAACTAAATTAGAAAATTAAAAATATAAGATCTTCTTCGACTCAACTGTTAAGCTTTAATTTTTTCAATCGAGTAGTGTCTATGACTGTATCTAAACAGTTTTGCACCAACTAATTGACTTTCATATTTTGCTTAGAGGATCCTCTTACTTGCCTTTGCTACTACTTTAATGAACATCTTTCTAGGCTCCTTGGATTTATTTTTGTGAAAGTAGATTGGCATACGGTTAGTGTTATAAAGGAGCAAGTCTTTCAACTGATGAAGCTTGTTTAAAATTTCTTTGATTAGCTAGATCAGCACTTAAATAGGCCCTCGAATGAAAACCTTGCCTTGTATTTGCATTCTACACCTTGCCAATATTCAAAAATGCACTTATATTCTGGAGGTCAAGAGCCTACTTTATCTCTTCATACCTAGGATTGAGTTGCTTCGCACTTATTCTATTCAAGTGGCTTTCAGACTCTATCTGAATCTTCTTCAGCAGTTCTCGGGGTTGTTGAGACTTGCCTTCTAGGTCCCGCATGATTTTATTCTGGAAGATATCTTGATACATCTCGAAGTAAGGATGAGTCCTCATGTCGAAGCGAGCCTCGTCAAGCTATCTCAAGATATAAAATATCTCATCTAAATATACACATAAAGATATTCTCCTGCATATCAACGCTTGAATCAGAGCAGCTATCGGTGCAGTTAAGATTCTCAGTTGTCTTCTTGTTATCTTAATTTAGCTCGTGCTAGAGAAGCTCAAGTTCTTAGTCTTGCGCATTTTTAAGGTTCTTCATCAAGCCTAAATAAAGAGCATTTTTCAAGCGAGTCAACTTCTCTACTCTCTCTACCTCTGCCTTCTTATCTTTGTGCTTGTAATTATCAAAAATATAATGACTAAAGATCAAATTATCCAGTTTTTAGATCTACTCGAGCATCAGTGATTTAAGACTCAGTTTGTTAGTAACTTAGGAGTTTTCTGGATTTTTCTTGTCAGTTGGAGAAACCAAAACGAAATTATTGGCGTAATATTAAAGTATTAAGAGACAATAATAAGATTGTGATTAATATTTGTTGACACAGAAGTCATTGTTTATTGGCTGCAGACTCTTCTTAAAGAATTGCTTAAGTTCCTCAAGGGAACTTAAAATTCCTGTAGGCCTTTTATTTATGACTCTGCTATCCTTCTTAGATATACAATCAGAAGCAGACTTATTTGAATTAGTTTGCTTAGAGGAGGAAGTTTTGACCTCAAGATGATTTCCCTTCTCTTTTTGCTTGTTATGAGTAGCTATCTTTTTTATTCTATTCTAGTTCTGCTCAAAGCTTTTTGATTACTCACCTTCGTCATTCGATATTTATATGACATACTTTGAGGTGCTATCTCTTTGAAGGGGCTTTTACGAGGGAATGGTTTAAGGGTCCGACTAAATATTTTGATTGATATCATTTATAGGCATGATCAAAATATTCCTTCTTGAGGAAATGTGAGATCTCATTCTATACTCTCTGTTCTTCTGGGAAACTCGCCCAGAATCGGCGTTTCCCTTGTAATGCTGAAATGTCTTTTGCTCCATTTAATCTAAAGATGGGCTTTTATCAGTGCTTAAGCTAATATCTTCCTCTTTGAATTCCTCATCTCTCTAATTTTCCACTTTCACAGTCATTGGAAGACTTAACTATACCTACCCTTTTAAGTTCTTTGGCGAGAATCTTCTCTTTACCTGCTTACTTATAGTGGTAGTCTGCCTTTTGAATAATTGGCCTTCAAACTCAAGTTTATCAGAGCCGAGAAGAAGTTGCTTTAAGTTCGAGCTATTAGAATTGAGTACAGCTCCCTCTTTGATATGTAGTTGTCTACTCTCTGAGCTTTAAAGTGAAGCAGTTTTTATAAGCCGAAGTTGATGGAGGTCGTTAGGGATTTATAGATTATTGCTCCCTAAGAGAGACTTTCTCTAAGCCCTAGATTAAGGATTTGCAGAACCAACTTACTCTCTTTCCTAAATTTAATTAGCGGAGGAAGGAGAACCCTTTCTTAACTCCAATTCTAGATTTTAAAGCTAAGCAGCTTTCCAAACTAACTGAGACTTTGGATTAAAACTCGAAGTGAAAGCTTTTCCTGCTATTGTTTTTGACCTTTTGAGTCCAAGAAAATTATTTTGAGGTGTATTGCCTTCCCCTTGTATTATATCGGCCACGAGATCTTTATGATCATCATACTCTTCAAAATTAGATACAAATTTCTCTTAGTTATACTTGGACTGCTTTATAAAGTCGTTTCTAGAAACCAAAGCAGGGGTCGGCCCGTCTGTCAAAGTTGGAGAGACGGAGAGTAAATCCTCATTACTCATAAGAACAGAGGATCTATTACTAGATCTAGTGCCTGGCTTTACTTAGAACTGATACGAGTTAGCTATTGTATTCGGATCGCTTGAGTTATTTACTCAAGCTTAAATTATTGGTTCTTCACAAATAAGCAAATAAGTTAGTTATTTTAAGCAAGCTTTCGGCGATGCTACTTTGATTTTAACCATTCTATTTTAGAGATGAGTATTAAAAAGAACTAAATTGAAGTGAAAAAATATTTATAGATCCGGAGAACTTCCTTTATTAGGGCTCTTAGAGTATATTTTATCTCTTGCAAGGGGAGAAATTTATTTCCTCAAAAGAATGTGGTGAATATCTTCCACATTAATTTGTAATGGTCTCATTGCCTTTGCTCCGTGTTTGTTGGGATTTAGAAAAATAAATATGACTAAAATATTTCCTAGGTGGAGCTTTGCTCTACCTGAAGTTTAAGGTGAACGAGTTTTTTGGGGAACTAGTTTTTATAATAGAAGATTATTTTCAACTATTCTTGGCTGATTCTTGAGTTTGAGTCTTAGATAAGGGGTGGAGGCTGATGGGTTATATGTGCTAATTTTTGGAGATTAAACTCTTGAAGCATATTGGGATGTAAATGGAGATAGCTAGGGACTCAGGATTACATAATACAATAATAATTAAGATAAAATTTTATTGCAGAAGAAATATCTCCATTCAGATTATTATAATCTTTGGAGAAATAGACTGATGGCTTAATTCTAAATCCTTAGAAGTAGTGATTCTGATTTATTTGAGTACTTAAGAATGCATTTAATAATAATAAATTTGGAAATAATAAATTTCTTGTAAGTTGATGATTTCCCTTTGTTAAAGATGACTGCGATGAAAGTCCAAGCAAGTTTTAACTGGAGCTATCTTGTCGATATGTAACTTACTACGAAGCATACTGACTTTAGAACTGAGTGCTCTATTGCAGAAGCTCGTTTAAATAAAGTAATAATTATAATGTTTGTGAGGACTGGAGATGAATACTCAGTGCCCTTCTCTTTTGCTCGTTGAATATTACTTAAATTTTATTAGTTGGGACTTTTAATCAATGTCTTGAATTGACTTGTAATTTAGCCTTCATGTTTTAAACCACCATTCTTTGCATGGTTAGTAGTTGCAAAACCAATTTTACTTTCAAAATTGGCTTTAGTTAGAAAATTCTTTCGAGCGTCATACTTCTCCTTTCTTAGCTGTGCTCTGTTCTCCTACTCTTTAGATTGGAAGGAGTCAATAGCCTCTTCATTGTGCTATTATTTTAATTTTTCTCTAGAGTGAGTTTCAAGAGTGTATATTTTCTCCATTTTTGTGAATTATCAATTGTTCGGAAGAGATAGGTTTCTCAGATGATTAAATGATTGATGATTGCAGGAGCTAAATCCACTCCTCCACAAATCAAATAATTTTAAATTCAATAATTTAATAAGACCTAAAACAAATTTAATAGAATAGTCAGCTCTCAAATTATACGAAAAGTTTTCATGATCCGCAGTCCACAAATTAAAGTAGAATGTTTGAAGATGAAAATATTACTTTTAATTTTTTCTCGAAGCGAACTTTGTTTTTCCAATATCCTTATTGAATATTCATACATTCTATTATAAAATCCTAAAAACATAATATATTTCATAATAAAAATAAAATTCATTCAATCTCATTTTGCTCTTGAATCTAGGCAATTTTATTAAGTTCCCTCTAAATATCTCCCTGGTAAGTTTTCTTCTTTTTCTTCATCTCAAGGTTATTTTTCCTTGAAGAGAGTTGCTGCACTTCTGAGTTATACATGACCTTGTACTTCTTTACTCTGTCAAGCTTATTGCCCTTGAGGTTCTAATACATAAACACCTTTGAGTCTTTGTAAAGTTAATATCATCTAAATCTAATTAATGAGAGTATAGAATAATATGGATTAGTCGTTCCTCAGAGGGGACTTTCCAGCTAAAAGTTAAAAGGCGTCCTCTTTTACTTTCTATTTGAAACCCTCCGCATCTACGTCAATCGGCTTTCGAGAAGATCTCTGGGATACATTCTTAGAATCTTTTGTCTGAGAGTCTCTCAAGTTCTTTAGTAAATCTATCTTCAGCATTGGCATTAGCTCTCCTCCTTTCAAATCGGATACTTTCTCTGATTAAGCTTAATTAAAAATGTAGAATAACAAGTAAGCCTTTGCTAAGTTGAGATCAAGAATCTTTGTTTGATCAATAGCATTAGAGATGTGCCCTCTTAGCTTTGTAGAATTGGATTTAAGATTCAACTTATTTCTCAAAAGCCTTTCGCTATCTAGAGATGGCTGCTTACTACCTAGAAGTACAAAAAAATTAATCGAAAATACTTCATCATCAGTTCCATCATCTTAAGATTCCTCAGGAATGATTGGCTAGGACTCTCTGCCCTTTTTATGATGAGTCTATACTTTGAAATGCTTCTTTGTCGATTCTACTATACGCTTCAGCAATTTCTAGTGAGCACTTATAATATAATAAGTTAAAGCAGCTTCTTTCTCTTCCTCTAGCCTTTTCTATTCTTCTAGTTGCTCTCTTTTTTTCCTTTCCTCCTCGGTTTCTTGAGGCTTCTTGTTCAGAGATCGCTGTCTCATCATCTCTGCCGCTCTTTGCAGTTATAAATTAAGTGTAATAATTTTGTATAAACTTTTAAGCACTAGTTCTGGATTCCTCTCCATCCACAATTTGTGATCAATTTCCTCAGCTGTAGTTAACTCTTTAGTCTTGGCTCCTTTCTTTTTTCTTCTTCTCGAACTAAGCCCTCCAGGAAGGAGATTCCTGGCTGAAAGAAGCAAAGCATCATTGATGGTTGTTTTCCTTGAAGTAGGTTGCTGGCTATCGTTCTTAGAAGAGAAAAAGAGTGAATCCTAATTCTAGTAAAAACTTAAAGCTGAGATAATAAAATTCAACAAATTAGCCTCTTGCTTTAACACTAATGGCTGAGTCTTTATTTAGGAAGGTTTTTTCGAAAGAGAGCGCGAGTCATTCTAATCACTCTGGATGTTCATATATTGATTGCTGCCATTTGAATTGCCTTGCTTGTTGGAAGTTATGGATTGAGTTTTATGGTATCCTTAGTTCTTTGATTACAATCTTAAATGGCTGCTTTAAAAATTATCATCTTTGTCCAAATTCCTGAACCGAAGATCTTCTTCTAGTTCCTAAAGTCTCTTTGTATTCAGATCGGAATCCCTAGCAGTATCTTCTTCTGCTCGAACATAAATTGGGCTAATATCATCTTCAAGCATCTCTGTTCCATTTGAAAGAGAAAACATTCAAATTATAATAAACCTGGTTGGAAGTAGACTTCCATCATCTTCTTAAGTGTATTATCTTAGTTGAGAGTGTATCCTATGTTCTTGCTTATCGAAATCTCTTAAATGAGGCTTCATAGCCTAATCCTTAAGCGAAATTTATCTGTCGAAATCTCTTTCAGCTTATTACTTTTTCTCTTTCTCCAATCTTTGATAGAAATAAAATGCATAGAAGTATAAATTTGCTGCTCTAAATGTTTCTTAAGAAGTTAGAAATTTTCTGAATTCTATATTATGGTATTCGCTTATTTCTAACTTTCAAAAGTTTTGATGGATTCCATTGACTCTTAGTTACTGTTTGCACTTTTGAAATTACCAATTTTTATTAGCTACTCATTATTGGATTTTCTAGCATTAGAAAAGTAAGTGGTCCACTTTTTGAAGTCGATTCACTATTTGAGTTTTATAAATTCAGGGGAGGCAGCTCTTACTAGTCACCAAAAGTTTCCTTTGTGGATGAATAACTAATTTTCTGATAATTTTCCATTCTCTGGCATGTCCAAGTTGACATCAACTCCATTTTCTTGCTCCTCCCATTTCCTTTTCATGTAGTCTTGCATATAGGTTGGCATTTGTATTTTGTCTATCATCTCGAGCTGGAAGTGATATTTTTACTTAGTAAACTTATTCACGATCCGCTACATTTTTTTCTCCTAAGTACTTGGAGAGTCTTTAGCTGAAGTTTTCCCACTGAAATCAAGCTATGGCTTGGAGTTCTTGAATTAAAATGAATATTTCGCGCTCCCCATTTCTCTATCTTCTCCCTTCCCAATTAGCCCTTACTTTGCAGAGTGATTTTTGCCATGAATCATCTCTGCAAATGCTTGACCTTGGTTCCTTGAGTTTCAACTGGGGAGCTAAGTTTAAGACTGATAATTCCTAGTTTGGTGTTTCTTCTGTTCTATTATAGGCTTATAGAAGGAAACCACTTGTTGAAAATCTTTTTGAGTGGGGTCTCTTGGAATATTCTGGGAGGGGTGGATATACCCTTACTGAAAAGTGTAAAGAGGTCTTCCCTGTGCGGATACGCTTTTCATTCGCTTCTTATCAAATCTAAAGTCAGGCATTTGCCGCCCGTTATTTTACATAGCTTAGTCTTGTAAGAACTTTCTCTCCTCTTCCTCAATTATTTAGTCGATGAATTTCTAGAGATCTACTTCTTCTTGCTTGGACTTCATTTAAGAAAGGATGTTGGAAAGTTGTAGGTTCAGGAATTCCTGGTTATTCTCCATTGAACCTCTCTAAGCCACGATTCTGGACACACCTGTGGGGATTCCTCGCAAATCCATCACAAATAAAATCCATTGATAATAATTTGAAACAAACTGGCCATAATCAAACTGCCTGAAATCATCCCTAGTGATATTCTAGTTTTTAAAGTTGTAATAGTTGAGGTCCGCCTTCTCATTTATTTGTGACCTTAATTGATATAGATCCTACATAGTCGATTCCTTCAAGCTCTGCATATATTTATCAGGGTAGTTTTAAGCAAGGCTCTAAATTTGATTAGTGTATAGGTCAAAGGTATTCAAGAATCCACCTTCTTTTCTTTCGAAGATGAGATCCTATCTCTCTTACTTGGGAGTAGCCTTTTCAATAGTTTATAAAACTTATAAGCAATTTCAGCTTTAGGGGTAGTTTCTAGAATGGGCTGTTCTTTTAATTACTTTTCAAGTAGCAATTTATTTTTGAGTTACGCACCATATTATTTTTTCTTCTCTAACAGTAATGCCTTTGCGTTTGATTTGCATCTCCTCTCAGAACTTTAAACTCAGAGATGGTTTCGTTTCGACTGGCAACAGGATAAAATGACTTATAAAGTAATTTGAATAATAGATTTCTTGAAGAAGGCTGCATCGTATTAGCTTAAGTATTGCTTATGATTTTCTGAGAGCTGTTTAATGGGGGGAGGCCAGGGTGTCTAATAAATCCCCTCTTAGTGGCAGATCCATGAACTGTCGCCTCAGAATTAAACATTACCTTGTTGGCGCTAAGTGGTGATATTGGAATCTGTCTCTTAAGAATTCCAGTCTCTTGCTTTTTCTGATTCTCTACACTTATAAATTTGGCAGTCTTAGCATTTGCTAAAAGATTACTCTAGCTTTGGGAATTATTGCTGTGACTGCGAGACTAATTCTGTCTCTAGCTCAGCTTCGGCATCTATATGCTTTCCATTTTATAGCTCTAAAGGAGGGTTTTATTTTTAGGGCTCCCTGTGAAAAGCCCTTAGGACTAGTTGAAGCCCCCTTGCGCTTTTAGAGAGGTGACTTTCTGAGAACGACTAAGTGACAGATTAGGGGAAGGGGTGGGTTGATAGCCAGACATGCTGCTACTCATCATCATAGATTTGGGCTTTATATTGTTTGCAGGTGTATTCGCGAGTCTTCCATTTGATTATTAAAACATTGACAGCAACGGTGTGAATTTGTGTTCTGAAGATTATTTAACCCCGATCTCGCTTCTAAAATTAACTCACTCACTCGTAAACAAAGCTTAAATGTTTTTGTGGTATTTGAAATTAATAATTTGCAGAGGTGTCTTAAAAGCGCTGACTATAATATTTAAGAGAATTTAAATTCAAGTTTTTAACGACTTTATTATAAATTTAACTTTGTATTTAACAACTAAAATACCAAACCCCTTTCTACCTCAGCCATTTAGATCTTACAAATTCGCTAGACCAAATGAATCCCTAACACCTCAGAATAGCAGAGTTAAAGAGAATTAATTTTTATATTATGATAGCAGATTAGAAAGCAAGACTTCCTCTAATATCGGGGAACATGCAAATTTCTTTTGAGCAGCTATCCATGACCGCAGAATCTTTACTGCAAGGACTCAAGTTTAACATCGATCCCATGCTCTCTATAATTTTATAATTTGTTAATCTCAGATTCATCTTAAAGAGTGGCTTTTCCCTCTAAAGACCGCAAACTTGACGGCTACTTTCAAAACAACTTTACAACAAGCACCTCTCACAATTAAAAAATTCAGTATTTTCAAAAGAATCAAGAGAAAAAGACTTTTCCGGCTTTGATTAAAACTAGATATATAAATTTATTGCTATAAATTAAAAGTAATTATCCTTGTTTAGTAAATTCATTATAATTACGTTTTTAAGTTCGAATATTCCTTATTTAAAAAAAATTTAACAACTTTCAGCCACAATTTATCCAATATCATTTTAAATACTTTAATGTTTTTATTTCGGTTTTGATAAGTCCAAAACCTCACAGGCCAACTTAAATTATTTGATTAACTTTGACATGTTTTAAACTGTTGACTCAATAAAGGACTCAAGTTTAATTTAATCTCTCAGCAATAACTTAAACAATAATTATTGAATAATATTCATGTAAGTAACTTTAAATCAGCCTAGCAAAAGATAAATGAATAGTATCATCAATCTACATCAGTGGAAAACTTAAACCATCCAATGATTTAGAAGAGAGCAAGCCTAGATCAATCTTATGAGAGCAGTTTCTCAAGATAAACAACTTCTTCTTTGCCACAACTAAAGCTTCAAGGCATAGAGAGATAGCCAAGTCAAGGGGCATTTAATATTTTTTTGTAATTCTAGGTTCCAATTAAGCCATCTTTGTTAAATCAAGATCAGCGATCTTAATATTTAAGGCTCTTATAATTTTTCATGATCAAACAGAGGCATAGATTCAAACCGCTTTGAAATTTTGAAAAGAGGTGACTCAACTGGCAATAGCACATTATTTGCTCCATCACCCCGCAACTTTGTTCCTTCCTATTGAGAAAAGCTTTATTTTAATTTTAGCTCTTCAGATATGCCATATACCAAAGTCACTCATCATCATCACAATCACTAAGAAGGAGGAAAGTCTTTGCTACCTGATCTTCTCACTAAATTCTAAAATAAGCTAGTTAAAACATTCTCTCAAGATAGAGCTCGATGTCTCTCGCTCCTATTGATCAATTGCAGAGATAGAACTCCTCAAGCACTCTAGCATTCTCTAATTTGAATCCTTAGGACTTGACTGTCAGATTTGAAACCATTCTTGGCAAGAGAAATGTCCGAGAGGAATAGAGCACAAAAGATGAAAGGTCACTAAAAGAGGGGGGGGGCCTTTCCTCGTCATCCACTTTTTTTCATAAAAATATGAAAAATCACGATCTAGCCTAAAATCACCCAAAAACACCAAATTTTTAGTCCAAATTCAAATTTTAAATGCCTATCCTATTCATATTCTATATTTTAGAGAATTAGCAAAAATATTTTAGAACATCGGGATTGAAAATTTCATCTTTAAGGCTGCTTTAAAGAGAATTACCTTTATTTTATTGCAAAGATTATTACAAATTCTTTATTGATAACTAACAAAGATATTTCATGCTTAAAGTCATTTATTTATATAAATTTCTTGCAAACTAGCTTGAAGTAATTTAAAAATAAATATCTAGTTTATTAATTATAAAGTCTTTGAAAGATAGATAAAATAAAAAAGACTTCTTTATTTATTATGTTTATATAGAAAAAAATGGTTGCAATAAATATAAATAGATTTAAATATAAAATTTAGATTTACTAGCTTTTAATAGGAGCTTGGAACTTCATGTAAGAAGAGAATTCTATAGGTCTTAAATAAAACATAAAAGATCTATGAGTTATTTTTTTTTAATTAGAAATCTTATTCTCATAAAAGTATTAAATTTATATTAATTAGATGATCATTCATTCACAATTTAATTTCGAAATCCATTTTCATTCAAGGTTCTCACAAATACTCTACAATATAGAAAATGAGTAGAATAGGCATTTTGAATTTGAATTTGGACTAAAAATTTGGTGTTTCTGGGTGATTTTAGTCTAGATCGTGATTTCTCATTTTTCATGAAAAAAAGTGGATGACGAGGAAAGGCCCCCCCCCCCGAATAATTCTTTTACTCTGGCTTAAGTCTTCAATCGAGAGGCCTCTCGATGAAAGGTATGAGTTGGAATGAAGCAATGTGTCGATAGCTAGGCAAGTAAGAAGTTCTAAATTGCTTTTAAATGGTTGTGCTTTCTTGCTCTAGATGGTCATTTTGCATGTTACTCCTTCTTATATGTTCAAAAGATGAAATTTAGATTAAGTTAGATTAACCCCTCACAACAATCGATCATCCACTATTAGACTCCTTAAAGGGAGGATGAGGTGGAATTGAAGGCACGGATCTTTTTCTTCTTTGATGGACTCATTTACTTGGAATTGATTAAAATGTGAGAATTAGAATTTGATTATAATTATAATAGGAATCACCCTAATTAATTTCAATTCCAATCTATTAGACGAGATAAATCAATGAATACATTTTAATTTTACATTAAATAAGTTTTTCTGCTTTGATTGAAACAACATTACAATAAAACTAGTTTTGAGATAGATTTGAACCTATTCTCTCTATTTTTAACATTATATAAAAAGATCAATAGTTTAGTCTAAAGTAAAGGTAGGAGAGAAATTGCAAGGCAATCCCTAGAGACCACAGACTTCACATGCCAAAGTTATGAATGGGAAAAGCCAGTTCAAAGATCCAACTGACCTCATCAAGCATCAGCAGATAAAGCAACCATCCACTTCCAAGAACAAGTCTCAATACAATAAATATCTTAACTAGTCGGTTACTCATCAACCATAGATCATTTATATTCATTTATAGGGTTTGGGTTAAACTACTATGTCTTCCACTCTATTTGACAATGAAATAATGAGGAGGAGTTACAGTCAAGCCATGTTCAATCAGAACTAAGAACAAATAAACCCAAGGAGAAGGAAGTTACGGGACTAGCTTCATTAAAAATATTTATTGAAGTTGTTGCATTTAATATAACTTCGTCCCATGAATATAAACTACCCTTTGATTGTGAAGTAGAGTCTTTATAATTAAGACTTCGCTAATCATAAAGAGATCCTCAACAACTAAGATAAAAATTAAACTATTAATCCAAGTCTATCTTATAGTTCATTATAATCATTATTAAGTTTTAACCTTCTTTGCATTTTAATTTGAGAGTATAAACCAGGAAAGGAGCAAATCTTCAACTTAGAGAGGGAGCACAGAGTTATAAACCCACACAAGATGTAGCTTTTGACTATCAGAGACACCGACTATAAATCTTTCAAAGCTCCCCCTAGAGTCAGGACTGTTAAGGAAGCAGTAATTTCTAACGCACCAACCAAATAGCAAACAGACTATCAGTAAATAAGGTTAATTCTTTTTGTTTATTGTCTGATTACCCTCACTGGGGAGTGAATCCAGTTTTCCATGAGAAGAGACCCTAGTACCCCTACTATGCTCTGCCCTTCAAGGGAGAGTCTTCTTAGAAACAAGCATTGAAGAAGAGTATGAACTTGCTTTAGAGTGATGGGGATATTTAACTACTAAATTATATTTAGAGACCGTAAACTGAGGACGCGAGCAGGTTCAGAGAGACCATGAGAACTACCAATAGCAAGATCGCCACCAGACTCAAACTTTAGAATTATTTTCCTATTGAGAGCACCCACCAAACTTCAATCACCACTAAAAAATCATTACACATTTATTTTATGAAATTAAGATTTTTTAGATCCTTTTTAGATTACATGTCATTTAATTATCTAATAAATTTATGTAGTTTTAATGTAGAACGATTATAAACCTTTCAATATAAGTTAGAAGTAAAGAGAAGCTGATTAAAATTAGTTTTTTATAAAAAAATTAATTATTTTTGGCTAAATAAAATTGCACTCCCTTTATAATAAGTTTAAGCACAAAAAAAACTGTAATATAGTTTTGTTTTAAATTAGCTGCGTTGTTAGAGAAGGAGATGTGCAAGCCCAAAGGAAATATATTTCTGCGGAGACATGAAGAATAAATTCCTCCTAAATCATCATCCAATAAAAGAGGAACCACAGAGAACATTCGTCCTAAAAATCAAAGAAACTCGTAAGATAATTTCCATTATCTTACTTAAAGCAGTTTATTAATGTTTGTAATTTATTTATTAATTTTTTAAAAGCAAACTAACTCATGTAAAGCTAGACTATAAGCCAAGTATGCTAGATTACATCCCTTATCCTTGAGTAATTAAATGGATATTTTATATTTGCTATTTATATTTTTGTTGTTTAATTACAGAGAAACAAATCTTTAATTTAAAGATTTGTCTCTCACATGATTTTATTACTCTGATATTGTTTAGAATATTAATTGAATTTAAAAAACTAAGCTTTTTTCTCCAAATTTCTAAGATTTTATCAATTAATTATATTTTCTTCTATATGGATTAATTCTTCTTGAAAAATTTACTGAGGTCTTTCAAGGAAGTAAAAAAATTATTGCAATGGATTTAATTATAAGTGATATAAAATTTACCATCTTTTGATTAATTTTAAATAAAATGCTATAACCAATTATTCCTTGAGTTTAATAAACTAATATCACACTCTACGATTTTTTTATGTAAATAGGCGTAATGAGAAATTATAATTCAAATTATAATTAATCTGAAAAATGAGAATTAACCTAGACTTGATATAAAAGTGCTCCCAGTACCTCAACGCCTTGAATGAATTCTATATCGACCTGCGTGGCTACAAAATTCCCTTCATTGAAAACCTGGCTGCAACCAATGACCAGTTCACTTGCATAGATCTCACAGACAATGAAATTGCCAGGTTGGAAAACCTTCCTCAACTCAAGAAACTCACAAACCTCATGCTCTCCAACAATAGAATCACCAGAGTTTAAATTATAGTAAAATATTATATTTCTATTTATTTTTGAGTTGATCCAAACTTCGCAGAGCAGTGCACTAATTTGGAATCGTTGATCCTCTCCAACAACAAGATCTCCCAGATGTCAGAGATTGATAACATCGCCCTGGGCAGCCGCAACTCCTCCCTCCTCCGACTTTCACTACTAGGCAACCTCGTGATTAACCTTCCCAACTACAGACTGTATGTGATTCACAAAATTCCTTCTCTGCGCGTGCTTGACTTCCAAAAAGTCACTCAGAAGGAGAGGCTGGAGTCTAAGAAGCTATTTGGAGACAGCACCAAGTAAAATGCGAAATAGCAGGGTGCAATCTAAGAGATGATCAAGAGACAACATGAAATTATATAAACCTCTCCTTTATTTACCATTCTTTTTAAATTGACGAGAACTTAAAAAGAGAGACCAAGCTATCGAGCACAGGCTAGGTTAAAAAGGAAGCCAGTCCAGAGGAGATAAGAATCAATGCCAAGATTAGAGAGCTGGAACAGTAAATTGAGAGTGCACAGAGTATGGAACAAATTCAAGCAATCCAGAAATAAATAGAAGAGCTGGAGGATCTCAAAGATGCAAACTCTAAAGCTGAAGAGGTGCTCAGTCATCAGTGAATATGTATGAATATATTTAATTAATTCGCAAATAAGTAAATTGTAGCTACTCTCAGTCAATGTAAAAAAGAATTAACTCATAGAGAAATTAATCCCTCTAAGACGAGTTAATTAGATCAATCAAATAAATTCAAATAGCCAACTTCTTTAGTTAGAGCAAACTCTGCCTCGTGTTAATCCTCTAATTTGTATCAACAACTATCATTTTAGAGTTGTAAAACTCAACTTCTGCTTCTTGTTCATCGCCCGCAATATTATTAGCATTGTATAATTTCTCAAAGCCTATCATCTTACTCAAGTCTTCTTTATCAATCCCACTTTAACTAAAGCAAAAGATTATTCTATTAAAACTTACTAGGCCTATAAGTATTGGTAAAGAGCTTTCCCTTGGATTTATGTTCTTAAGTGAAGCAACATCAAGTCAAGCGCATTTTAACTTTTTGTTTTCGACTAATTATAAAGTCTCAAGATCTTTAAATAGTTTCCACTCAAGTAGTGTCTGCTTATCCTAATAATGTTTAATTTTCTTCATCTTGTCTTACATAAAATACTGAAGTTTAAGGTCACTATGTGAGTTGAGTAGGCTGAAAATGTAACTCTCATTTTCTGCGTACATACTAATCTAATCTCTAAAGAGATAGTATAGCTATCTTGAAACTAATAGCTCCTAAAATAAGGTAATATTGGGATTATTCTTGCTTACAATAATTTGTGTGGTTTAAGATGCAGTAAGATTTTAGACTTCATCAGGCGAGAAGGACTATCTCTGGCCATCAGATATCGTTAATTCATAGGACTTATTTTCTTCTTTGTTGCTATGGCTTTCATCTTCAGATAAATTTGAGAATTTCCTGCTTCCTATTTGCTAAATAGAGGAGTCTAGTTTGAATTGAAGTAAAGCAGCGCACTAGAGATAGTGGTCTAAATCGTTGTGTCTGAGTGCTTCTATAGCATGATAAAGGTAAACTACAGTTGTGAGTGTTTGCTTCTACAAATTGCGCACAGTCAGTTCCTGTCTGATTGCTCTGAGCTGCGAACTCAACCACTCATAGCTGCAAAATTGAATAACTTAGATATTTTATCTGCAGTTTTGATCTTTAAACTTATTTTGAACATTGGTGAAAGCCTTTGCTAGTTGCTCCTGTGTTCTAATCCTCTTCTCAAACTCTTCGGGTTTCAAATCCTAAGTCAATCTGAAGTACTCTCTTTCAAGGTAGTTACAAGCTAGATCATCTATAAAATTATTGATAATATAATTTATTTTCTATATTTATAATTATCTTGTTCTGCAAAAGCTATTTATTCTTTCTCAAACTTATCCTTTCTTTACTGTTGTTTATTATCTGTAGAAGAATGAATGCCAGACTATTTCAATGGGACTTCTTATTTTATGAAGGGTTGAGGAGGTGAAGTTTCTTTCTTTTAAGAATTGAAAGTGGCACTTTTAGTTTAATCCGAAGACTTTATTTCTTCTCCAATTTAATAAAGAAAAAAATATTGGTTTTGTTTGAGGAGGTTGGGGTTTGCGTTTGCCAAACTTTTTAATTTCAAATTCCATCAAAGCAATTTAATCTCAACTATAATAATAATATTCTGGTAAATTAAAATACTTCAAATAAAAATAAGCAATTAGAGCAGAAATATAAGAAGATACTATAGTTAATATATTTAAACTAGAATGAGTAATAATTATGTCTTTAAATTTTCCCAATTTTTTTTAAGTACTTGAAATTATGAAAGTAGAGAAAGATTAATTCCGAGCTATATTATAAATTATAGATAAAGTTTAAATGGAATAGGATCACCTCAGAAACAATATTTCTTTGCATAAAAGTAACAACATGAGTTCAGAAAATAATAACTCTCCTCTAAGGAGCAGAAGAAGAAATACTTTACAAAATAAACACGTCAGCCCAATTATTGGAGCTCTAGTATGCTTGGCTATAGTAACTTAGTCTGCTTAAGCTACTTCATCTTAAACTTTCCATCCTAGAATAACCTAACAATCCTAACAATCTCTTTTTTATACAACTTAATTAAATCCTTAATTGATTATTTGATGAGTCCTCTTGATTTTACGAGTCTGGATACTTATGGAGGGCTTGGCTTGGGTTGGCTGGTTGGATTTATCTTAGATGGGGCAGTCGCAGGAAGTGA
Source organism: Tetmemena sp. SeJ-2015 (assembly GCA_027382625.1). Classification (NCBI taxonomy): domain Eukaryota; phylum Ciliophora; class Spirotrichea; order Sporadotrichida; family Oxytrichidae; genus Tetmemena; species Tetmemena sp. SeJ-2015. Next base: position 217,984 of record JAJKFJ010021673.1, read on the forward strand.
GCAGTGCATCCCCTCCTTGATTTACTCTCTCGAAGCCGGAATTCTAATTGAATACGGAGTGAAGGTGCTGAACACAATGGTTGCGGGCTCATCCTAGAAAAATATTCAGCAAATCGACCTCTACGTTAATTTATAGGAAAATCATTTAATTTATAAATAGGTAAATTTAATTTGTACAGGCTGTTGGTGGAGCTCTTTGGCAGCTGGGCTTACTGCTCCACTTCCCTCTTTAGAATTTTTGGAACACAGCACCAACCCGCACTGAGATAACACTTAGAGAAGCTTAACACCTTATCAAGACCACACTTTGCTCTGACTTAATCTTCAAAGACTACTCTTTAAGTGATATTCGATTACTTAAACTACTTCATGCCTCTCTTTCAGGGATTCTAGGCTTGGTTCGCTTACCTAACTGGAAATGCTTTCTAATTTGGTTTCTACACAGGTGAAATAACGGGTACAGGCTATGCATACTTGGCAGAACTAGGTGGCTTCACACTTTACGATTGAAATATCAAATTATATGGAAAAACTAAAAAATGAATATAGCTAAGAATTGATTGAAAAATTTAATTTGAATAAAATTAAATTGATTCAAAAATAGAAGTTTAGCTATCTCTATTGTAATAATTATAGCTTTTAGCGCGTGATCGAATTTAATTGTGGATAACTTAAATACAAGCGTTGAAGATATTGATTGACTCAGATGAAGATGAGAGTAGTAGTTGCCCACTTCTCAGTAACTGCTGACTGAATGAAATTATTTCCATTCTTGCCCATGTTCATTATGATTATAAAGTAGCAGTGCTCCAATGCTTAACTATAATTTTAGCAGTGCCAACTCTTTTAAATCACTGCGCGATACTTGAGCACTAGATAAGCTACTGGATGGTGAGTTTCAAATCGGAGGTAGATAGCCAAAACTTGATACAATTAAATGATTAATTTTACCTTCTAATCTGCAAGGCTATCTCTTACTTATTGTTTTAGTCTTTAACTGAGGGAACTTTCTCTGAATCAAAGAGTTGACATTTAGATTGGAATGAAGCATTGGCTATGGCGAGGCAAGTAGTAAGCTTTGGAACGGATAAAATTCGTAGAAATTAGGGTGAGTCTGAAATAAGAAAGCTTAATTTAGTGAGTTTAACCCCTCATTACAATTGATCATTCGCTTTATGAAGGGAACTTTCTAGAAATTAATCCATTATACTCATCATATTTTTTTTGATTTGCTAACTAAATAGATCTATATCCTTTGATATAGGGCCATTTCAACTTTCACAAAGCTCCAATATTTTTTTATTATTTATCTAATCATCGTTTTTAATTTAATTCTATTCTATAGATTGAACCTAACAAACTTTTCTTAAATTTCTTTGATGCTTTCTCATTAGATGAATTTAAAAAGGAAGATAGAAATAATTTAAGCCTCTTCTTCTAAAAATCAGAGACTAGTGAGTGTATTATAAAATTTAAGCCTAGTATTATCAAGTAAACTATTATTCTCACAAACAATTTAACAAAAGAAGAAACAAATTGATTTCAAAATCTAGGAATATAACTTAGATTTAA